>OMLM01001858.1:91833-104797 GCA_900302695.1 Helostoma temminkii | reverse complement strand
CTTGCAAACATTTTTTTAAATCTGAGTGTCCCAAAGGAGTATAGAAAAAAAGATTTATGTAGGGAAATAATTTAAATGCAGGAAGAAATATCTAATATAAAAATATTTTTAAACTCGTTAGCATTTTGGCACCTCCAGCTCTCTCATGCCAAAGTCAATGAGTCAAAAACAGATAGTTAGGTGCAAAAATTAGGTCTAACAGACTTCAACATTTCATTCTATGACATAAAATATGTCAATAAATACCTAATTTGTGATTTTTTTTAAGCCTTTACATGTCAGACAAATTTTATGTGAATCGTAGTAACAGTACCTGTGCTGCAGGAAACTGGTCTGAAAGTTCATATGGTTCCTCTGGAATCCACTGCCTTTGCTCCAGACACCAGAGAATCTACACAAGGAAAAATCCAAATAAAAGATAGTATTACCATTCGTTATCATGAGTTTTTAATAATTTGATACAATAACTTCCAAACATACCCATTCAAAAGATAGGATCCAGCAGCCACGAGCTATACCCAACAGAATATTCAGAGTTCGCCGCTGACCCCCGGACACCACATGTGTTGTGCTCTCACAAACTCGGTCAGCGATTGAAAAACCACCCAGTGCTTTCACCACTTGAACAACTGTGTGCTGCTTCCTAAAAGAGGTCAATAGAGTGGAAAGCATACATCACAAATTGCTCACTAAGGTTGCTGACATTTATCTTAAGGCAAACTGTTTTAAACGCCTGAGGTACTTACTCAGTAGGCATGCTTGTCATGACCAATGTTCTCACAGGCTGAAACAAAGATAAACACACATGAGAGTGACAGAACATTTTTCTTTACCATACTAGTGTTTGGTTAAATCTAAATAATTCACTAATATTTCATAAGCAAATTTCAATTTATCCATGTTCATGGCTTTCACTTTTCAATATTTTGAGGAAACAGCCTCACTGTGTGTTTTTAGGAACCCTATTTTGTATTGTGTTACATTATACAAACTTTTAAATACAGTATAGGTTAAGCAGCCTTTGAATGTTGGTGAGAGGACAAACCTGCTTTAATTTGTGTTTTAGCTTGTGTAGCACATGTTAAAGAAGCCAAGATCATACTGCATCTATAAATAAAATCTTTGAAATTGACTGGGAATTTCAATAAATATAGTGTTTCTTTTGGGCACAATTATTGTGTGCTGGTTTGATGAGTGACAGCCCTTAACAGACAGACTGTGCACTTTCACTGACCCTGCTGGATACAAAGCTGCATAGAGAGCTAAAAGGAAATCAAACACCAAGAAAAAAACTAATTCAAAGCCACTGAAACAGAATTGTACATTTGTAACCTGACTACTGTGGTCATCTACTCTGGTAATACAGCAAGCTATCATCAACAAAAACACCTGAGCAGCAGTTACACACAGGACCACTAGGTCCTTTCCTGCCAGGCTCTGATATCTCACCACCCAGCTGGAAGTCAGGGGTTAAGGTCTGCTGAACACCATGTTGCCAACACTGTCCACAAGCCCCACCCAAACCAGTCAAACATCACAAATTTTTCCCCGATAAGCAAGATGGGATGCCGACTTGCTGGGATGCTGACTTGGTTACTTTCTTCCATAAATGTCTTGACAGACTTTTTCTTCAAAGGAAAATGTTTTGATATTCCAATATGTCTTTTCTAGTCTCTGTCTAAATGTGCCTGCTCATTTCAAACTAACTCTAACAACTCAAAATAGGGGCAGCTTTTCTGAGGGTTCCTCAAAGGGGATTTTGGCTTATCTTATGCAATGGACATGTTCTGGCAGCAGCACAAGAAAACAGGCACTGAAGAATGAGTTGAACATAATGAGCCTCTGACAAAAAGCTGGTGTGAACTGCAGCACGGCTGCCGAGCACAAATGCTTCCAGCACAAATGAAGGAAATTCTTCACCGTATGACTAGGTCTCCTTGAAGGCTACTGTTTGTGCACGCTGAAATGACACGATTCAGAATGTTAAAGAGAGATGAGGATCCGGGTTCTCTGAAAAAACTGACCTCAACTAGAGCTGTGATAGCAATGTTGACAGCAAAATACTAGATTACTAGTTATTACAGCTGACGAGCCCCTTTGGTTAGAAACATTACATACAGTAGTTCATATCAGTTTGTTGAATGCAGTAAAACAACCTGATATGAACTATTGACTATTATTGCAAGAATATTATAATACAATTTTTACATACTTCAATAAGCTGAATAGCCTGGAATAGAGAAATCAAATATGAGATTGACAAACATAAGAGGCATTTATTAATAGGGTAGAGTGATATAAAATAGATACCTGGTTTTGGCATTTTTAGCTAAATGTGTTTTATCTTCACTGGATAATTACAGCAAAGACAAACAGTCACTAACTAACTAATTGCCCCGCAGTTGAGCAACATGAAATTTATCATTGTTTATCTGCACTTGCCAAGCAGGTGTGTGACTTTAAGTAATTATAAAAGATGACCGTGTTTACCAGTACTGCCTAAATCTGACGCCTTTTTTGGACAGCATCATTACCGCGACCTTGATATACTTGAGACAACAACTATAACAATCCCGTGATCAAGCTACAATAAAGTCAACTCATAACAGATCCCCGGAGGAAGATGACGGCACATTTGGCTTGTTGAGGTTACCAGTGCAACGAAAACAGAGCCCAGGTGCATTTCACAAGTAAGGAAGTTGTAAGCTACCATCACAGAGGCAAAACACAGGAAACCCTCAAGACCAGACAGAAACACACACTAGATGCATCAAACGCCTACAGCTACATGGACGTGTATGACCTTATGGAGGAAATGCTTTAAAGGATTTACGTATTCTTTACTGCTCTGGTTTTGGAAGCTAAAGTACAAGTAAAGAAAGAAACTTCTGTAACAAAGGAAGACAAACAGTAAAGTTCTG
Organism: Helostoma temminkii; assembly: GCA_900302695.1. Taxonomy (NCBI): domain Eukaryota; kingdom Metazoa; phylum Chordata; class Actinopteri; order Anabantiformes; family Helostomatidae; genus Helostoma; species Helostoma temminkii. The sequence continues at coordinate 101,876 of OMLM01001858.1, read as the reverse complement.
GGTGGTGGGAAATACAAGTGTCATAGCAAAATGTGAACTGTCTCAAAGTCAACTGAATGCAGTTTAGCCAATAACTTTGCAGTGAACAAAGTAGTTAAGATTCTAAATTAGGAAATACAAAAAAATGGTGCAATCCTATGTCACAGTTTAACAGTAACCTTCCCTCTGGCCTGATGGACCAACAACAGGAAAACTGATTCAGTGCAAAAAGTATAAACATTTTACAACTGGAACTAAATTGAGCAATTCAGTTGAATTTGGATTTAAAAACAGTATTTTCTTACCTTTGTTTTGTTCACCATATTCTGAACACCAAAGCTGACTTGCTTATTGTGAATTTTGTCGTCTTCAGAGGGAATCTCATTTAAACCAGCTGCAGCTGTACCTTCATTTCCTCTGTCTACATTTGAAAACAAGAAAAACAATTTAAAAATGTGTGAGGGTGGTGCCACTCAAGCTATCACACAACAGGTGTTGTGTGTTCATATTTGTTTATCTCTGATGTGCTCCACTCACATCTGACTGAAAACTGTAGCTAAATTTAAACTACTTACCATCATGACACAATTGCCATCAGTAAGACAACTGACTTAAGTTTTTTAGAGATTAAATACCTTAAAATAAATCTCAACTTTAAAGAATTGTCTCAATTATTTTCAGCAATGATTATGAGTAGATATTTTCATCAGTAGCTCAAAAGGAATCCTAAATGTCATCAAAAGGGAAACCAGCAAAACCACTGCACTATTATTTATTAATACATGAACTAAAATTAATGAAGTCAACATTTGCTGATACTGCAAGGTTTATCAGTAATACTAGCATACAAAAGGGTAAAGATGGCTAACATCTGAATGCTCATTAACTGAGAGTCTCTGTCCACTACTTATCGTTTTCAAAGTCTTGGGAATCAGTTCTCAATATGTGTTGGGCATTGAAACAAGACACCCTGTCACATGCTGACAAATGCAAACACTCCTACAGGTCAATATTGCCTCCAATTCACCTAATGCGCATGTCTTTGGACATTTGGGGAAAAAACAGACACCAGACACCAGGGGGAACATGTCTACAAGAACATGCATACAAAATCAAGAATATTAATATAAAAAGGCCTTTTTATTTATGTTGGAGTTTATTTATCTTTCTGTTTAAAATGTAACATTTAGAAATCATTCCCTGAAAAAATATCGTTACACATGTCCAGCACTATGAAGGTTTCAACATCATTATTTTTGGATGGTTCATCATCATCATCAAGATGAAACTAAGAGATAATTAAATTACACCTTCTAAGCTCTTTACTACTCACTTTCCACGGTGTGAGAAAGCACAGTGACATCACAGTTTTTCTGCAGCTCCACTGCTGTGTTAGCCTCTGTTAACAATGTTGGCTGTACTGATGTAGATGTTCTTCTCTTTTTAACTGCTTCACTTATAGTTGTACTGGTGCTTGTAAACGGCAGGGTGCTTTGTCTTCGTCTTTTAGCCATGATTGTCACACTGGCACTTGAACTACCCGCTGCCGACTGAGATTCTTCAACACCTTGAGGCTCGATGCTTGCATCACACTGCTGACTGTGACTTTTGCCACTTTGCCTTTCTTCCAGTTTCCTCTTTTTTATACTGCTAGTTTCAGATCCAATGCTTTCACTTCGTCTTTGTTTTCTCTTTTTTGGCACAGGGTCCAACTCAAAAGGAATCTGAATGTCTCTCTCCACATCTAGGTTAGGCACCAGAGGTCTTTTTGATCTCTGGTGATTAGCTGGGGAGAAATAGTCCTCAAACACATTATCATCTCCATCAGTGGAATGTGAAGCAATGTTTTTACATTCACCAGATAGTGTGAAAGATCGTGCCAAGGTAGAAACTGATAGTCTTGCTCGTTTGGGTATTTTCTGTTCCATTTTCCTTAATGGAGTGGCAGTTTTTTCTAAATGTTCAACAGCAGTATCACCTGATGTGGCTGGTGATGAGAGGCAACTAGAAGAGTTCACAGCATCAGAAGAAAGATTGGTCGTAGTCTCTGCTTTTTTATTTCCCTTTTCAGGTTTGTTAGTTGATGAACTTGATAATTTTATCTGAGATCGCCTCTTGCTGACTTCCAGTCTCCTATCCTGGCAAGGACTTTCCAATAAACTTAATTTCTGTTTCTCTGATAGCCTTTTTCTGACCGAGCTTCTTCTTGACCTTTGTTGTCTATTCCCTTCTTCGCCCTCTTTGTCTGTGAAGTCAGGACATTTGACAGGACTTGAAATCCGTTTTGGCACATCATGGCAGGGTGAGAGCCAGGGTTTTTCAGAACTATTTCTATGGTGTTGCTCAAGTTGGTTAACTTGTGTTCTCCCTTCTTCATGAGGTGAGTAGCCAGGTTCAGCAACAGAAGCACTGGAATCATCATCCGACTGGTCATCTATATTAAAGACAACATAATAATTATGGTTTATTATCCTGTTTTTTTTTGTGTGTTGCTGGATTTGTAATAGTCCTTTCTGTACCTATTACATAAAAACACAGGCAGCTGCTTGCACTTAAAAAGCCCACACATACATGCTCACTGGCAGTGGGAAAAAAGCTGAAGTATACAAGAGGTTGATAGAATAAAAAAAAGAGTTTTTCATACAGCAGGTCAAAAAGACCAGGATATTTCTCTGCTCTTTACTGCCAAAGCAAATGGCACAATACTAGTAAATACTGCCCTACTATTTAAGTGGGCAGTCAATTTGTTTTGATCCCACTCGCTCTAGTAGTCAGATTCTTTTAATGCAGTGGGCATCAGTAGTATTGTTACAGACATCCACAAAAATAAATATGCCAAGGTACTAAATCCAGTGGGTTCACACAGGCAATTCTGGAAAACTGTATCTTAAATAATCAGGTTAAGATCATATTGCCCCTCTTTTTGAGTGTATTTTAAATACTGGTTACAAATTCCAATTGTGTATCAGGTAGTCCTGGTCACTTCCTTTCCCTAGAAATTGATCTTAGGAGTTGGCAAAGATTAAAAAAAGAAAACTACAATACAATTTTCAATTGATCAGTATGAAGAAGGCCACATCCAATTTTCTTACACAGCAATTGGAGGACAGTTGGCGTGCTCCCAAGAGAAGGTTTCAGTCCAGTGGGTGAGCAGGATTCAACCATTTGTGAGGCTGAAAGACAGTGGCAATGGATGAATTCACTGGTGCTAATAGTTACACTTTAAGGCTTTGTTAGTTCATCAGCTTGCACACATGCTGCTACACATACCTGTGGGTGAGAGGTTTTCCCGTTTCTCCCTCATGTCTTTCAAGCGTTGTGCCATATAATCTGATCTTTTCAATGCAGGACTATAGACTATACCATTCTCTTCATCAATGATGATGGGTGACACATCTGTAACTGTGTAAAAATAATTGTAATTGACAATGTACATTTTAGTTTTAAATAAATATCTACAGAGGTTTAATAATCTCATACCCAGAGGTTGTTTTGGAGCAAGGTCTTTCATCATCTTGTCTAATTTCTTCCTCATGCGTCTGTCATTTTCAGGTGTCCTCTCTGGAGAGTCTTTTGGCTGCATGCATCGGTGCTACATGAATCAAAAAATGTTTTTAATAGAAAGTAAATAAATGCAAGTTTGAATACATTCATGGTCATATTATCATTATTTCTATTATTATTATTATTGAGTGGAACACAAGGGAGGTAAGAATTAGCACTTGCATCTAAGCTTTTGGTTTTACGCATGTTTACATTTAAACCAAAGTACAGTGTAATGCCCTTAAAGCTTGTTTTTTTCGTATTAGTCATTTAAAATATGATCACTTGTTTTTCTAAAAATGTTTGACAGCTTAGGAAGTAAAGGAGGCAGATAGGAAATATGGGATAAGGGGGTATGAAATGACGCCAGACTCAAACTGGAGACATGTCACTTACATGGTATGCATTGTAACTATTCAGCTACCAAGGAACTCTGTTTTTTTAGAGATTTTGATGGAGCGAAGACACTGGTTAGCAGCTCAAACTTACAGTGGTCCAACACTTATTTATTCAACATTCAAAAAACGTAATTAATACCAGAGGGAAAATGCTTTGCCTCCACGCAAAAGAAAATACCCACACCAATTACAGTTATTGTGACACCAACATAAACATCATGTGTAAATCTGATTGTACTCACTTTCTTGTTCTTCAGCACAGGATTGCTTTCATCATTTAGGGCTGGATACAACTCCTCATCCACACGCACACCATCATCATAACATCTGGAAATTATTTCATCAAAAACAAAGCACATTAAGAAGGCGACATAATGACTGACAGCATGATCTTCTATGAAAAACTTCATAGAAGTACAACAGAAAAATATTGCAGAATTGTTCAAGTCTATGAAGTACACAGCCTGTTATTCTTACTTGCCAATCCAGAGAACAGATACAAGCCTGACATTACTTTTCTTGGCTTTTCTCCATGTGGCTGGATGACCATTGTTGAAGACTACATGTGTGACTTGTTTATTAAATGTTTTTGATACCTGTAAATAAAAAAGATATTTGAGTCTTTCATAGTATAGTGATCTACTGTCGATGAATGGTACACAACATAGTGGTGATCTCACCTGAGCTCCCATTTCCTGAAGCTGCTGAACGAATGGTTTTGAATAGTTTGCTGTTTTGTCTGATGACCATACATCAACATAGGCAACAACATCTGCACACGTTAAAAAAAAACACAGTCATAAGGGATAAGTTTTAACTGCAGTAAAACTGAGATGATGTGGCCTACTGTACCTTTAAGAACTGAAGAGATATTGCTTGTGGTCATTACTGGCCTCTTTAGCGCCACAATTCGCCTACACAAAACCAGTTAAGACATTTATTGGCATTGAAGGTCAGCTTTGAAAATACAGAGCAATTTTATTTGCTGTGAGGATTTTTAATAGATCCCTGCTATCATGCCATCTAAACCAACTGAGGTAAGCGCCTTAAAAACAATGTGAGAGTTGATCAATGTCAAGATGATGGTAAAAGCTGCAAATCCACCAATCTGCTAATTATAAGCATAAGTCAACACAGCTCTAAGTGTTTTAACGCAAGTGACACCATCTTACCATTAGGTAAATAACAGTGTCATATTTTAAGGATATCATTTCATTACAAAATGAAAAAACAATTCATCACATTAGTGTAACATCAGTAAAGACAGATGCTTCTCATATAAGCACTGCAGTTCTATGTTTGTTTTTGCCTGCCAACCTCAAACTGCAATTTTTAAATTCATTATTGGGTTCTATTGAAAGTATGACTGACCACTGAAGGTTAGTGTTAACACCAACCAAACCAGTCGCTTACGTTATCTTTGTTAAGTGTGGTTCGTCAGTGGCTGTTAAGAACCTAAATAAGTTACTTAAAGCTGTGGTTATATAAAGGACGTTAAGTAACGCTACACTGTCACGTACAATGTGTATGGTATTTTTTGTCACACAACAGTAAATTCATCAGACAATACATGTTAATTTAATAACGCTAATGTTTATGCTATTTTACCGTTAGTTTACGGTAAACCTGGCTGCTACACTGGTGAGCTAATCTAGCCTTAGGTTAACTTACTGAGTGGTTAGCATTTTTTCTCGTGTGGCTAACTTGGTGAATACTTCCGTAATATGCTGACATACGTATTACGTATTTTGGACTACTGACAGCACAATGAAATGAACACAGACATGCAGCAGTACTTTTTAGTGATTGTCGTGTACACTTACTTTATACAGCAGTGAGGTTTAAATTGCGCAGTTTCCAACAATACCTGACTACACTGTACATCTTTCGCGCGTGCAGTTTGTGATGCAATGCATTCTGGGATAGAAGGCAATGATTGGCTGAGGGGAAACTAACGTCACCGCGAACCCAGAAGTGAAGACAAAGGGAACGTGGAAGTGTCCCTGAGAAGGGACCTACGAAGTCAACTTAGATTTGTCCTTACTTTTCAGGAAGTTAATACGTTTACAAATATTGCAGCAATTTCTGTCTTTATGCAAACACAACTTAATTTGTAGTAAAAGGTGACCTAACATAAATAATAATTTAAAAATATTTCAATGGATCAGAATAGTTTCGTGATATCTAACAATGTGTTTGAATTGCAGCTTGATGGCAACATGAGTGAGGTTCTGAGTTGTTTCATTATGTTATACAGAACTAATACAAAAAAGAAAGCAAGATATTCGATGTACATGCAGTGTTTAGAAAAAGTCTAAGTTATAAATATATAAAATATATTTATCATGTGATACTCACACTACTGTGATAATTAAACCAGGCACATGAATACAGTGGCGTGCAGTCTTCCACATACTTGTGCAGTCATAAGCAACATTTAAATTGAGCAGACAGACAGTGATAAGTGAGGTGTCATGGAAAGTATGTGAGGACTTATAAGACTTTGGAATTATTAAACAATGAGCCAGTGTTAGTTTAGTGCATCTACAAAGATAGCATGCCTTGTAACAAAATAGTAGAATAGCACATTTTAATAAACATTAAAAGCCTTGTTTAAACACATTTGACATTATTTACTAATGAAACCTCTCAAAAGTAAAGTAATATTTTAACAATGTTATAAACTGCTACACGCTACCTCTATTAGCCACATTACTCACAATAAGCAATAGACCTTGTGATCATCTTCACTAAGCTCACTGATACTACAGCACAGATGCCATAAGTTCAAAATTATTAAATCCACTTCTTAACATGTCTAGTTTATCACAAAATGATTCTGTGTTAAGTTTCTGTACAAGATATAGTTCCATGACAAATTAAATTAAAAAACAATAAACAGTAAAGTGTCTTAGTAGGTGTTGGCCTCAAGAGCAGCTCTTTTCTACAAGTTTCTGAAACACTACTGAAAATTTTTTATTCCAAAAGAAACTCTCTTATTTGGCGCTTTGATGATGGTGGTAAGGAGCACTGGTTGAGACATCAGTACAAAATTTGCTGTTGTTGTTTAGAATTCAAAAAATAAGTCACAGTTTAATTTAATTAGACATATGTTATACATATGTCTATTAAACTACATTCCTGTTGGAATAAAATTGTACACTATATTGCAATAATTAGTGCATTAACCATTGTACTGTTTACAGTAAAAAGAATCAACAGATAAGTTTAAAATTACACATTCTTTAGAAACGGTAAAACATTTTACAACAACCTTTTATAATTAGCAAAAAATACTGCACTCACTTCAAACCATAGACAAAAATGTTGTAAGTAATGTTAAGGGAAAAATAAACAGCACAAATCAGTCCTACAACTGCTCGGTATATGTGACTACTACAGCAGGTTGTAGCATTAAAGTCAGACAGAGTCACTCCTGCAGTTGAGAGGCACAGAGGTGCGGGACATTTCCATGTGCACAGTGGACATGGGGAAATGCTCGCACTCTTCTTCTAGTTGGTAGCATCGGCAGTGCAGGAGCACGTCTCTCACCTCCTGACGAAAGTTGGAGTTGAGGAAGCCGTAGATGATGGGGTTGATGCAGGTGGAGGACATGGCCAGCAGGTGGCAGAGGGAGAACAGGAGGTTGTGGTGGCAGATGGGCAGAGCCTCCTGGTTCCAGTCTGACACAACATTAAATATGGTGAGTGGCAACCAGCAAAGAGCAAAAGCTGTTATGAGGGCAACCAGCATTATGTTGATTCGGCGGCTGTGGGCCATGCGCTGGCTCTCTGGTGTCCTGGCACGGTCCAGCATGTTTTTGCGTTGGCGAAGGCGGACAAAAACTCTAGCATAACAGAGCAGGACTAACAGTAGTGGGCCACAATACTGGAACAGCAGGAGCCATGTGGTGTAAGCAAGCCTGTGTTGCTGGGAAGGCCAGTGCTCCAGACAAGCCTCCATGTGTGGAGAGGTGGGGACATAAGAAAAGAGGGTACGGTATGAATTTGTTAGCCCAGATGAGTTTTTGTAGGTGTAGGGTGCAGGTTGAGGCAGAGACACATTGGCATTAGCCTGAGGAGGGAATTGGAGTGGAATCTGAGGCAGCATTACATTGGTGTAGGGCTCATTTGTGAGCAATTGAAAGGCCAGGAAAGGTGAGGAAGTGAAGCAGGCCAGAATCCAAATGAGAATGACCCCGATGTAGGCCTGAGGAATGCTCGGTTTCCATCCAGAGGGGTTGATGATGAGCTGATGTCTTTCCAGAGCGATGAACACCAGAGACAGCACGGACACGGTCACGGACACACACTGGATGAACGGCACCAGCCGACACAACAGCGACCCGAACACCCAGTGGTCCATGAGTGTGTATATGACGGTAAAAGGGAGGCAGAAGACACACACCAGAATGTCAGAGAATGACAGGTTGCAGATGAAAATGCTGGTGACATTGATTTTTTCTCTGCGACGGGTGATGATGCAGATGAGGCCGATGTTCCCCACCAGCCCCAGCACCATTGTTATGCTGTACCACACGACTAGAAACACTGTGAGGACAGGAGACATATGACAACGCTCATCATGCCCAAGAACAGAAAGGTCTGAGAGGAGCTGGGTCTTGTTCCCAGGCCACTCCTGCTCAGACCTATGAGTGGTTCTTCCCCCATCCCATGGTGGGGACTCTTGAGAGATGGAGCTGTTGAAGAGCAGAGGCAGAGCTGTCGCAGATGGAGAAGATTGGTTAGTGTTGCCACTCAAGGACATCTCACGAGGACTTCAGTGTCACCAACCTCCAGGATCAAACCATCCATCCCAGCCCTTTGAGAACATGCATCTGAAACAAAGAGAAAGTACATGGAGAGACAGAATAAAATGTTTATTTACTTGCAAAGCAATTGCTCTTATACAACAACTCATAAGGAAGGGATGTGATTATAAAGGCAGATGCTATGCAGGGGCTGATGTTAATATAATTTTGGAGTTTTGGGGTTGGGTGCTCACAAAATACTGTCAGCATATAGAAACACTGTACAGCAAAAAAAGATTATCTTTATTTTACACAGTTTAAACTAAGAAAATGAATATACAGGATTTTAGTCAATAATCAAATAAATAATAATAATAAATGTTACATTTTTCTGTACCTTTCACATTTTGTGCTAACAAACAGTGCAGTCGCACAGACTACTTTAATGCCTTTGTCTTACAGTATGTAGTTATGTCTTTTTAATTATCCATCATAAGTTCTAAGATGTGTCAGCTTCCTTTCACAAATGAATCCTCCAGTCACTTATAGCTTAATAGCAGTTAAATTACTATGCATAAATATAAGAGGAGAGAACTCTATTTTTCAGATACATAATGAATGATGCACTATGTCAAAATAAAAGGGCATGACATTGTCAAAAGCCTAAAAATGGATTCTAGTTCCCTCCCCTCAAACCTCTGCCATGTGCTGTGAAAACCAGCATCGCAAAGAAAATGAGCCTGTCACTTTCCATTAACGGCACACACACTTAGCTATCAGTCACTTCACGCTGCATCTTTTCTAACCTATTCTGTCAGTGTGTTGAGTGAGCTGCAGGCAGGGTGGCACAACATTGATCACCCTTTGTTCAGGGAGAAAAGACAAACGTAACGTCACCACTAACCAGATGTAATAAACAGCTGTAGCACAGTGGAGTGCCCACAAACACCAGTAGAAAAAGAGAGAGATGCTCATTAATAGGCAAATTTCATGTTAGAATGATGTGACGCTGTTTGATTGTGCGACCAGCAAGTAGTTGTGTCACTGTGATCATCCCCCTCGAGTGCAAAATCTCTGCAGGATAAGGAACACTGTGACCTGGAACTGCTGTGTCCATCATATTCTTGTTTTCTCCGCCAAGTCTCCTCCATCTCTGAAACAACAGTGATCTCTGACAGGGAAATTAGAAAGTGGCTCCATGTCATTTTTCTCAGACCAGATTCATCTTGATTCTGTGTTTTTTTGTTTCTGAGGGCAGTTGAACTGTGCAACAATTTTGAAACTAACCTGAGATAAAAATCTTATTTTGTAACTTTAAATGAAATATCTTGTCACATTGCATAACAATTCAATGCTTATCAGAAGCAGTATCA
>OMLM01001858.1:67423-83329 GCA_900302695.1 Helostoma temminkii | reverse complement strand
ATAATAACCATCTCCATTATATAATATATAATAAAATTAACATTATAAAGATTAAATATTCTTTTAAATTAAACAAAAAACTAGAGGGATGTATGTTCAGTGTAGGACAAACAAGTTACATAAAGTACATTCAGTTGTTTTAGACCTACTTTAAAACATACTTTATATTAAATAACTGTTTCCTCACTTACCAAAAATCCACTGTCACTGCGCTGCCAGAAGATGTAGATGAGTCTGCTTTTCTCTCAACTCGCATGAGTATTTCATGACCAACATGCTTCTGACAACTAGGCAACACCAAACAGGAAGAGACAGTAATAAAGAACACCAGTAAAGAAGAGGTGGGGCCTCATGCAGGGCTGCTACACAAATGACACTGACATCTGCTGGTCACATTCAGGAAAAAACAGGATTAAGTTTCTCTAAATGTTGAAATAAAAGTAGATTGTATGGACTATTAGGTTTAACTTTGTCAAAACAAACCCAAGCATCAGTTTTCAAGGCTGCTATGTAATTCGAAACACATTTCCACGTGTCAGAGTTTTACTGAGACTCTGTGCCAAACTGCACCACCTGTTTTTGACAGTCACAGTGAAGGCAAAGTGAAGCGAAGCTGCTGGGACACAGTGTGAACTAGTTTTGAGGGAACAATCAATATAGTTTACAAGTGCTGAAAGTTAGAAATGACTGACGGAAAGCCATTTACAGATGCTGCCTCGCAGGTGGGAAGTGACACACAAACCTCAGAAGAGGAGAAAAAGTGCACAGAGGATTCAGAGAAAACATGGGAGATCCCGTCTCTCCAAGATTTAGAGGAGGTTTTACATTCAGCTCAACCCTCCTGTCATCATGGAGATGAGGTGTGGCCAAACCTGTATCTGGGGGACATGTGAGTATCTTGTGCCACATGTGTTTGTATTTGTTTGGATTGTTATGTAATGCATAAAATGTGTACCAGGTTTATGTCTCATGACAAGTTCGGGCTCTGGCAGCTGGGCATCACTCACGTGCTGAATGCAGCTCATGGTAAACTGTGCTGTAAAGGCAGTGATGATTTCTATGGAACCACAGTGAAATATTACGGAGTCCCAGCCAACGATTTGCCAACATTTGACCTTTCGCCTTTTTTCTACCCTGCTGCTGAGTTCATTCACCAGGCTTTGACATCAGGAGGTACTGCAAGCTGCCACACAGGCTTTCATTGATGACAAAACTATTGTAAATGATGACATACTCTGGGTGGGGTTACCTGTATTTCCAAAGGCTTTGTACTATGCTTTTTCTGTTTTTCAGGAAAGGTGTTTGTGCACTGCGCTGTGGGTGTCAGTCGCTCAGCAACTTTGGTCCTAGCCTACCTGATGATTCATCACCACCTCAGTCTTGTGTCCTCTATACGCTGTGTGCAACAGAAACGCTGGATTTTCCCAAACAGAGGCTTTCTGAGACAGCTTATAGCCTTGGACCAAAAACTGCAGCATAAGGGGTTGAATGAGCCAAAATAAAACCAAATCTATAGACTTGTCCTTAGCTTAGTCTGCAGAAGTTAAAGTCCTCATTTACTGTATCTCTACTCTGAATGCGCTGAACACAGTCCCCTCCCCCGATGTGACCTCAGTGAGGACATACAGACTGCCTGTGTTTCCCCCTCAGGACTTTTGGCATTAGTGAACAGACCAATCAATGCAGCAGCAACATTAAATAACTTTATATCCACTCAGAGAGAACACACTGAACACAGAGAGCTAATTTTGGAGTCGTGCAGCATTTAAACAACCACCTGCTCGTGTCTCTCACTGAGCTGCAGGCTCGTGGTGGAGGGACAGTGAGGGACACGAGCAGCACAAGGTCTGTTAGAGGAGCACTGTGTCCAGAGAGGATGTCGAGGAGCAACCAGCAACAGGACCTGGTGCTCATTAAAGAGCTGGAGCTCCTTTTGGATTCCTGCACTCTGGAGCTCACACCAGTGGATGAAGTCTTCCCCAACTTGTATATAGGAAACGTGTGAGTGTCACCTGTTTGTGGAGTCTGTTGTGGTGGAAAATGACACCTTCCTCAGATCTGCAAGATAGAAACTGATCGGTTTTAACTGTATCTTAAAGTCCAAAGCATGTGCGTCTTAATCATCTCCATCCATAATTTTGTTTCACTTTTCATCTCTAATCTGTGTTCATCTCTTTTGTGTGTGTTTTCCAGAGCTGTAGCGCAGAATAGAAAGACATTACATAAGCTTGGCATCACTCATGTCCTGAATGCAGCTCACTCTAAGCAGGGCAGCATCGGTGATCAGAGTTTTTATGGGAACACCTGCGTTTACTTTGGCATCCCAGCAGAGGATTCAGACCATTTTGACCTCAGCCTGTACTTCAAAGTTGCGGCTGACTTCATACATAAAGCTCTGAAGAGCAAAGGTAATACAAATTATTCATGTGATAGTCGTTGTTCCATCACACATTTTTAATTTGTTTTACATTTTTTCATTTCTTTTTCAAATTCTCCATTGTGGTGTGAAGGAAAAGTGCTGGTGCACTGCATCATGGGTGTGAGTCGATCAGCCACTTTGGTCCTGGCGTACTTGATGCTGCAGCAGCGTCTATGTCTAAGAGATGCTCTGAGGCATGTGATCCAAAAACGAGCCATTTACCCCAACAGGAACTTCCTGTCCCTCCTCCTCAAGCTTGATGAACGGCTGACACAGAAACGGAGGTTGTGTCCTCTTCTCTGATATCAGTTTTTCTTTTCTATCTCCTCCCTCATCTTTTTATCCATTAGTCACCTCAGTCTCTCTTTCTTGCTGTTACACTCCAGTCTGATCAGTATGAACAGTATTTGTAAATAATGACAGAATGAGTATAGTATGATGTAGTTCTTGGTGTGACTTTTAAATTCCATATTTTTATTTCTAATGTTGTCCGTGTGTGGTGTATTCAGTATTTATCAGTGTCAGACATGTCCACATATTTTGTAAATGCAGCTTTACGACCATTGTACATATCTGTTAAATAGATTTTATGATATTCCATTGAAATGTTTTGAATGGATGGATATACAATGTGTGGTAAATTATATTTTGACATTTTAGAAATGACATATATATATATAATAAAATCAGATGAATAATGTTTTGTGTTTGGATTTTACTCTACATTAAAACAATAATGAAACATGACATTTATTAGCTTTTACATTAATTCATTAAATCTGGCTTGAAGATTTCATTTAAACTGATAAGAGAAGTTAATATCATGTTTAACTGTCAGTGTTGTTTACAATCTTTAACCAAACTGCCTTATTACACAAACACATACTGGACATTCTCATACATTCACATATGTGCCTTTTCCTTTTTCTTCTTTAAAAAAAATCCACAAAGCAAACTAGATTTTGATTGAATATTATTTACTCCCTTGGTCAAATTTCTTAAAGGAGCAGAACAGCAGATGTTACTCAGCTTCTGGGTGGCAACAAAGCAGCACATCTTGTGCAGTGGTGTGTTACAAAACAGTTTGTGGTCATCGGGGAAAGTCATCAAGTGAGCTAATCTTATTGTTCACAGAATTGTGTAATATTATTGCCTATAGGAAAAACACCAGCAATGTAAAATCGATTAAATATGTTTTAAAGTGCCCTGGTTGTTAGTGAATAGTGTCTGCGGGATGTGTTTGTCACCAACCAGTGTATGATTACAGTGTTATAAAAAGAAACAGGCTATAGTCGGAATAAAGAGTGCAGCAGAAGACGGGTTTGCACTGACTTGAAGTGAGGTAAGTTCACATAATTCAGAGTGAAAACAGGTTAGTTTGGACATATTTCAGGTTGGTCTGCTCAGTTAGTCGCCTCTGGCTCTAACACTGTATTAAATAAATGTTATGAATATGTGGATTATTTTGAAATCTGTGCTAAAGAAACATCTTAATGCTCTGAATGCTCTTGTCGTTTGTGTCAGTATGTCCCTCCGGGATCCACCATATGAACCTCCCTCTGTCTCAGACCTGCAGAAGTTCTTGCTAACAGACAGACGACCTACTGGACATGTCAATCAAGTTTGGCCAAACCTTTTCATTGGCAACGAGTAGGTTCTCACACAATAACACAAACAGCAGTGTGTATCTATCAAAATAAACTTCACTCATACAGCAATGAATTGTGTTTCAGGGTGGCGGCTCGTGACAAGGGTACTCTCCACAGTCTGGGCATTACACACATTGTAAACGCTGCTCATAGACCCCCCAACCCCAGCCCTGGATCCTATATATATGTCAACACCGGCCCACGTTTCTACAGAGATATGGCAGTGGATTATTATGGTGTGGAGGCTGATGATGCAGTAGATTTCATTCTTAGTCCTTTCTTCTACCCAACAGCACGATACATCAGGAGTGCACTGGGAATGGGAGGCAAGTCAGTTACACTTATAGTCATTTCGGTGTGTGTGGTTTACATTTACATTTAGTTATATGGCAGACACTTTATCCAAAGAGATTTACACTTTTGAAAACCCTCCTGCAAAATTTTATGATTCCTAGAGAGTGGTGTTTTGTTGCACATCTGAGGATGAAGCTAACAGCAAATGTCCCTGTCCCAGGACGGGTGTTTGTCCACTGTCTGATGGGTGTTAGCCGCTCTGCAACCTTAGTGCTGGCATTCTTGATGATTGTTGAGGGCCTGCGGCTGCAAGAGGCTGTGGCCGCTGTTAGACCGCACAGAGACATCTGCCCCAACCCAGGATTCCTGCAGCAGCTCCGCAGCCTTGACATGAGCCTGGAGAGGGAGAGGAGGAGACGACAGCAAGCCCAAACACTGTAAACAGAAAGACACACATAAATCCATAAACATCATCTGCACACAGACACACACACACATCTGTATTGCTACAGAGGTCACTTGGTCAAGAAGGAGGACACACCATCTCTGACAGAGCTGAGACAAATTCTCTGGATGAACAGGAAGCCAGTGGCACCTGTCAATCAAGTCTGGCCGAACCTGTACATCGGAGATGAGTAAGTAAAAAAAAACACACATTGCCCCTTGAATTATGGTAAAATAAATCTGTTTGTATGTGGTGTGTGTGTGTGTGTGTGCAGGTCTGTGGCGCGAGATAAAACCACACTCTCATCTCTGGGTGTAACTCACATACTAAATGCTGCAGCAGGTCGACACCGCATCAACACGGGCCAGCAGTTTTACAGTGGTCTTGAAGTGGAATACTACGGTGTTGAAGCTGCAGACCATCCCGAGTTTGACCTCCGTCCTTTCTTCAGACCTGCTGCACAGTTTATAGACAGTGCTCTTAAGAAAAATGGTCAGTGTGCAATAATGACACAACTTAAAGAGCAACATAAAAGCTGTTGTTGAGGGGACAAAAACTATACATACGCACAAGCAATACAAGAAAACAAAAGTGTTAATGTAAATATTGTGAGCTGAGTTCCTGCTATGTTTAACACATTTGTGAATTTCAAAATATTATTTTCATCAATGTTCAGTGTTTATTACTAAGCATCTTAAAATCTTAAGTTATTGTTATGTTTATGTTGGATGCTATCGATTATTGATAAAGAGAAAAATCTCAGCACATGACAAGACTCATGGTGAATTATCGAGCTTTTTCTTAAATTGTAATGATTCCCAATTTTCCTCTTCTAATCTTGTCATGTTTATTCTTAAGATATTTTTTCTTTCATAATTTCTTTTTCCATTTTTACTGTCAAATTTCATTTGTCAATTCTGTCATACTATTAGTGAAGAGTTAATATAACTAAATAAATCATATATTGCCTACTGAAATTTTCTGTGAAAAAGATCTGTACTAAAGAAGTAAATGAGCAATTATTATTATGACACATGTATTGCTTAAATGCTATGTAACATACTGCTGTATATGGTAACACAAAATGAGAGAACTCAAGATTTCATTTGATCTTAGCTTTGTCAGATTATCTGGTGGTTGATCTGTGGTTGTACCAGAATCACTAGGTCAGACCCATATTGATATATATGCAGCCATCAATGTAGCCAGTTTCTAGAGAATAACATAACAGGTATTACTAAATCCACTCATTGATGTGTTTTCCAGGAAAGGTGTTTGTCCACTGTGCCATGGGTGTCAGTCGCTCTGGAGCGCTGGTTTTGGCGTATCTGATGATCTGCCACAGCCTGTTGTTAGTGGAGGCCATCGCTGCTGTGCGTCTGAACCGAGACATTGGACCCAACTCTGGGTTCCTGGGCCAACTCCGAGAGCTGGAGCTGAGTCTCCATCCACAGTGCGGACCGATCACAGAGGAGGACTACAATGACTCATCCTGATAATGAACATGGGACCTTGTAGTTTCACCTTCTCAGAATTCAATCTTTATTTTCTCAATTAATCTAATCTGACAAATACAAATGTCATCTGTGCGTTCACAGAATCCAGAACTAATAAAATATATCAACCGAATACTTTATGTTTTATGATCTGGAGAGCTCCAAATGTATCCTAAAAACTAGGAGTGATTCAGGAAGCTTCTCAGAGAAACTCTGAGCTACAAGAGACAAAATGAAATAGTCGTCTGGACATTGTCATTTGTACCATCAGTGTGACAACTTGTGGAACTGTTAATGTGTTAAGTTGTTCAGTTGGTATTGTTGTGAACATGATTACAGTTACAGTATGTAGTGTTTGGATTAGGTTGATGTTGAATATGGTGTCAGTGGGTTTGACTAAAACACAGATTAGATGGCGACTTACATTGATCACAGCTTCAATCAATTACGTAACAGTTTGTCTGATCACTCTGCTGGTGGAAGGTTGCAACAGACATCATCATTGTTTTGGTGTTACAGTGTTACTGTGCTGTGTGGGTGGGGGTTTTGTCACTAGAAGTGACTTTTAGGCTTAGGAAGCTTTGTGAATATCCCCACACCTGTTCACACATTACTGACATTCCTATAATGACTATGTAACATGCAACTTCTACTAAACATTTTTGTTTTCTGGCATTATATCCCATGATGTGTGAGTGTTTCAAGTGTGTGTCTTTACTATATATATTTTAAGAAAGGAATCACTGCCAACAGTTGATGACTAAGGCCACATTAGGAAGGCTGCAAGACAGCAGCTGTGTTTCATTTTGTAAAGTCAGGTGCTGTAACGCAGCTGCCTAAAAATAAATCATGTTAAACACAGAGCCTGTGAGAGCAGTTACCATTTCGGATCTGTAATTCAGCCTTACTGTGGATTTCTCTGTTGATATACACACACATAGACATACATACAGTCACTGAGGGAACATTGGAGTGCTGGTCTGCTGCGCAACAGATTTAAAACTTTAAACGGTTACAAGAAAGAGGTAAGTAGTAATTTTCTTTATTAAAACAATCAACCAATTAAGAGAGTCCTCAGGCTATTATTGGCCGCAAGTGTCAGTTTATCCTGGGACATCACTGTTTTACTCTCATCCTAAAGATGATGTGAGTGAATTTGAACAGTGAGAGTTAAAAAAAAAAGGAAATATGAACTGTATGACACAAAATTGTATTTTAATACAATATTTGTAAGCAGTATATAAGCATATAATAGCTTGTGGGTCATTAAATATAGTTGTAAGCAGAATACATTAAACTTTACAGTGTGTTATAAACTATGTATTAAATATGTATGAAGTACTGATAAATGTGACCCTTTAGTGACAAAACTGGTTTTAGTGACACACAGATCTACAATTGATGTGTCTCAAAACTGTAACTGATTAATCTAACATTTATTTACTTCATTGTTGAAATATTTACTAAAAAAGTGGAAAAGGTAGCTCTAAGATGGTACGGCTTGGAGCAGGTACTATCATATTTCTTTAAGTTGTTATGACTTCAGGAATGTCTGTTTTCTGTGCAGCAGAGATGAGACATGTCCTCCTGTGTGGTGAAGTCTACCAGTAAAAACCCTTACACAGCGGTGCAGGTGGACCCAGACAGTGATTACATCACACCAGGAACATTAGAACTGGAGCAGCTGTTCTGGACTGGCACCGGGCCTCAATATGCACATGTGAACGAGGTCTGGCCCCGTATCTACATCGGGGATGAGTAAGTAACTGTACATAGAGATTGTATGGTTCTGCAGTAGTATTTTCACATCTGGATAGCTTCATACTGAGTCTGTATGAATTACATGAAAACAGAAAAACAGCTCTGGAGCGGTCGGGCCTGAAGGATCTGGGAATTACACACGTCCTGAACGCAGCAGAAGGGAAATGGAATAATGTGCTGACGGGTGTTGATTACTACTGTGACACGGACATCCAGTACTATGGAGTAGAAGCTGATGACAAACCTTCCTTCAACATCTCACAGTACTTCTGCCCTGCAGCCCAGTTCATCCATGAGGCTCTCAGTCAACCACAGAGTAAGTCCTGAAGGAAATCATATTATTTAATTTAGATCATTATCTGGGGAACAAGCTTGTGCTTCACAATGATTCTACTAAATCAATCTGTGCTCCATCTTGTTCTAGAAAAGGTTCTGGTGCACTGTGTGATGGGTCGGAGCAGGTCAGCAACCCTGGTCTTGGCGTACCTGATGATGAAGCACAGCTTGACTGTGGTGGATGCTATTGAGCATGTGCGTCAGCGCCGTTGTATCCTACCTAATCACGGTTTCCTGAAACAGCTGAGAGCTTTGGACATTACATTACAAGAGGAGAAGTTGAGACAAAAAAAGACAGGTTCAAGACCAACAGTGCTTGAAACAGAGAAAATATGATGTTTACTACTTGAAAATTTCCTCTGAAAAGGTATAAACAAAGTCTCCTACGCTAACTAACAGTAAGTGACAGCCACATAAAGGTAAAATGTGCTATAAGGACATGCTGGCCAGTTCTACTAATTAATTAATTCACAGTCCAAGTCAGACAATAGCAGACAACAACTAGGCCTTGGGAAAGCTATGCTCAGCTCATTGTGTCTCCTGCACCTCACTGTTTCCGTGTGTTGTAAAACCCCAGCTGGACTCATTCCATCTTTGTAACTAATTATGGTTAAAAATAATGTTAAAGGCAGTGTCAAATAGAGCTCTGACAATAGAGCTCTGACAATAATATGTGGTGCTAACTACTGTGAATCGTGTTAGAAATCAGTATGGTTTGACATACTGATATCACATCTTGTCACTGCACTTTGAATAAGATAATAAATAAGATATTTAAGATTGTGTCATGCTGTGTAGAGATTTTAAAATGGTATGTTTGCACTCATTGATACATATATCTGGTTCAAAAGAAAAGCAAAACATTAATTTCACAGCACTGATGACATTGTTCTTAGTCTGTTTGCAAAGAGGTTTATGATTCATTCATGAACAGCAAGAGTCAAAGTTTTGGCTGCAAAGTGTGTGTGTAAGCAAACATAGGACGACAAAAAGCCACAAAAAACAACCTGGTAACTTTTGTCATCTTTATACATCAGTCTGGCAGAAATGGACAACTTGTGTTCTACTGAGACCAAGAAAAGACATCACATGAGAATTTGGTGAGAGAACATTAACAACACATTTAAAATTACTGCAGTATTTAAGTACGAGCAGATATACACATTTCAAAACAACTCTCATTCCTTACCTGTTTTCATGATATTGTACAGTATGTCTGTAGTCAAGATAACTGCATTCAAGTATTCAGTGTTGTGTGAACCACAACATAACGCAAACTCTGGTAAATACTGATGTTTTAAAATGTCCGAAATAACTGTGGCCTGAGCTTGAATTGAACTTGAAATGTATATTTCCATTAAGTTTAAGTCTGATTATCAAAGCTGACAGTCCTGTTACATATTTTCTGATATTACAAAAAAAAAAAAAAGAAAATCAACATTCACCCAGAAACAAAGGTCTGCATAATTTCAGGTGAATTAACAGTTACAGGAAAGATTTTAATGCCCACTGCATTCATCATCCATTCAAATACTGTAAAATCTTCTTCACATCTTTCCATGAATTTTATAGATCTCCACCAAAACCACCTGTAAACCCATCATTGGTCTAACCTGTACATTTTTCTGCACAGACAAATGCTCACACAGTAGACCTCTGATCACTGGCAGACAAAATAAAAGGCACTCATTACTAGAAACGGGAAATTACCCCCCCATCCAAAACAAAACCAGTGTGGGGAAAATGTAAACATCCACAAGACTGATGTTGAAGGTAACTTATCAATTTCACTGAAACACTACAGCTGACATGTAACAGTGATCTCAGAATTTAGAGGGCAGAGGCTTTGACACATTTAAAATGAGTGCACTTAAAATACATTTGGTTTGATAACTGGCCTAAACTGGTAGTTTAAAACTAAAACACCAATTAAAACATGTCTAAAATCATAATTTGGAATAATGAATTTTAACAAATGTAAAATCACTAATGCACATTATCAATGGAGTATTTAAAACCACTATTTTTTTTCCTTTAGTCCACCGTTCGCATTCTCCCTTTGTAGAATCAGCCTCTTGTGTTTAGATGTTGTCTCCCACGGGAAGAAAAAAATGACTTTTGTGATGTCACTTCAATTGCTCACTGCAGAGTCAGCCGAGTACCAGTGTGGCTGGACACCAACAATTCAAAACACGTTTTTGGATTTTGGTCCTTCCTGTAAAGTAAATTATCTGATGGTGTTACCATGATTCCTATATGGTTTAAAAGAACCAACCTTCTGTTGGTCCTCTGGCGGCTCCAAGTGGAGACATGGAGACAGGCACATGTTAGGAGGCACCTAAACAACTGAAGTTATGTGCGCATTGACTGAAAAATATCCTTATTTTTAAATTAAAAAAAAAAAAAAAAAAAAAAAGGTCCATGAGGATTATGGCTAGTATTTGTAGCGAACAGCAGAGAGTACGGGTCAGAGGTGTGTTTGGCAGGATCAATGTGAGGTTTCAAGTTAAAGGAAGCCATCATTTAAAGTCAGGTGTTTCTGGGAAAGTGCAACCTGCCCGCCTGATGATGACGTTTGCAGCGTAATGTGCTGCCTTCACACACTGATCCAGTGGTTTCTCCTGTACAAGCTGAGACAGGAAACCTGCGGCACAGGAGCAAAGAGGTAAACAGAAATCCACAGAAAACACAGGAAAGACAAAAAGCAAACTAGAAATGTACAAAAAGTTAACAGGAAAACCTACCTCCTACAAAGGCATCACCTGCACCATTTGTGTCAACAATGTCTTTGGGGTCAATCGTTAGCACAGGGAAAGTCTCAACCTTGTCATCTGAGCACAGAAAAGAAAAATCATACTCACACTGTAACCTCTTCAAAGGGACACACACAAAACAGAAATATGAGCAACACATGAAAATCTTACTTGAGGCTACAACTGTGTCATCCTTCCCCTGGGTCAACACTACAATCCTCTGTCTCTTTGAGTTGACTTTGGGTAAAGCCTGGGCTTTCTTGGCAATTTCCTTAGTATCCTCGGTCTAACAAAACACACATCATGAAAACCAATTAAGAAAAACCAAAGAATAAAAAAATCCCCCCCCAAACAATTAAACTATTCCCTTACCTCAAACTCTTGCTCTTTAGCAAAAGCAGCGGCCTCCTGAGGAAACAAAGATATTCATGTTTTACACACTAAAATCTTCTAATCTTCGCACAAAGCACAGAAGCACGCGCAGCCAATATGAAGACAATTTGAACATCTGAAATCTGGCTTACTGTCTCATTGCCGAACAGGACATCAACGTAGGGCATAACCTGCATGAGGTTGTCCTTGAAGAACTGGCAAATGAACGGCGCAGAGAGGTTCATACAAAACAGCTTGTTATTTTCAGATGCATGCTTTGCAACTTTCAGGATGGACTCCAAAGAGACGGTCAGGAAGAAACCCTGGAAGCAATAAATGACACAGTCAGGACTCATCTGCTTTTTATATTTTGATGTGCTTCAATGAATCACACAGTCAAGTCTTGAAGAGTAACTGCACTACTGCGTCCAGAAATACCCTCACCCTTTCTCTGAGGCCACACACAGATACAAAGGTGAACACAATGCAATGAGCTGACATGAATAAAATGTAAATAATGTAACAGACCATATTGTGGTTTGTAACTACTTCTACTCACGGCAATATAGTAGACTTTAGCTTTTTCTACCAGCTGCCAGTTTTCTTCCAGGTCTAAATGTTTTTCCTTCTTATAGCAGTTAGCAGCAGCAAGGTTCGCTACCAGAGACCTGAGAGAAGGAAACATATGAAGTGTTACATGCAGATATTGCAATGAGTCTGAATATGCATATTATTTAATTACGCACCTGTTATCTCCAGTGATGCAAGCAGCACACGTCCCTGTAGGCTCTTCATCTTGTTCATAGTAGTGGGCATCGATGTGGGCCTCCTCAGCCTTCTCCTTCAGGATCCCTCCAAACTTGTCTTTGCCAATGCATCCAAAGAAGGTTCCCACTTTATGGGGCTCTTGGACAATCCACTACATATAGTGACAACAGCTCTGTTCAGCAACAGTCAGACAACCCTACAAACTAAGCAAGCATTTACAGGTGACAAAGCAGAGGTTTAGTGAGTTTGTCTGGACATGACTAACCTGAGCAATCTTTATCGAGTTCTGTGTGGCTCCCCCAGCGTGGTACTCAACTTTGAACTTCTTTACAAGCTCTTCAAACCTACACACAGAAACAAACATGTAATTCACATTCATGTTTCCAAAAGAAGATTCAGTAACAGTCCATGGAGTCTGTCCAGTTCTGTAAATTTGAGACCTATGCTGTCTTTCTGTGGAGTGTTGGACATGTGCAAAGTTTCAAACTTTCAAACTTACCAACTATAAATTATGGCTTGGTACTGAACATAAAAAATTTGAGCACCGACCAAACTGTCTGCGTGGCACTAGGGGCTCAGCCAGATTCTTAAAAGAGTAGTCATGACATTTTGGAACTACATTTTACTACTGAGAATAATATTAAAAGAAAACAACAATGGGGGAAAACAGCATCATACTTTAGTACAGACAACAGTCATATTCATCTTAGCATGAAAGTCAGTAAGTGCATCTCTTAAACTGAAAACAAACCTACGCCTGTCCCTTATTTACTTTTTTCATTATCACTAATCACATTAGCTTTTCACAATTTGTCATATAGACATTGCATTGGTTTGCACGATTACACACTTGTATTGTGTCTGTCCCAAGTGCTTGTTGACGGATATGAGTATGGTGGCTGTAGATGGCTGCCTCTTACTGCTCGAATATACAATACACTAGGGATGTCTGCCCTTGTGTACTCTAACTTTTAAAGTAGAAATAATAGTAAAAATTGGAAAATTAAAATTGGAATTATAGTAAAAATTGTCACCAATACCTCTTAACAGTCGAACTTTAATCTCATGTTGGATGAGCAGGTAGGTAAAGGTGGAGAAATGTAAGCGGTGTGGAGATTTTTTTTAATAAGTGTTAGAATGACACACAGTACAATGAATTTGCTTATGCCAGCTTTGGGAGCAAAACAGCGGAGAAGTGAGAGAAAATGTCTAGAGACAACCTGTGGACTGTTCACATAACTGAGGGTGTATTTTATGATATGCTCCAGATGTGAGCCATTCTGTTCATGTAGTACTCCGAGACAACGCAAAAACATAACTAGGGATGGGGCTGGGCTACCTAGCCTGCCATGTGTCCCTCACACCCTTCAGTTGACTGGATCCTGCATCACAACAGCTGCAGCTGATAGCCGCCACTCTACCCTGTGGTAAAATTTCCACCAAGTGTGGCGTGGCGCATCTCAGGAGCATCACAGCAGCGGCTCCATGCGGCGCTTCACTAAAAATACAAGCTGAGCCTTTTTTTTGACAGAAGCCGCATCAAGCAGCACAGAGAAGATGAGATGAGCGGGAAATAAAGACACACGACTGATCGTGAACCTGGGTAATTTTCACAATAAAACATTTAGCTATGCGTAAAAGTGCCCGTGTAATGTCTGCAGCTGGTTGACTGAATGCACCCAGTGCATGTTTCTAGCACATGTCCTTTGCTGTGCTGCAGTCAGCAGGAGGGGAGAGTTTTTCCTTCTGGTAGACAGTGTGTCAATTAATTATGATGACTAATACAATAAATGGAAAATATGGAAGTACTCAGTCAGGAAAAAAATGGTAGTGGGACATCCCTACGCTGCACACATACACACTGATTTTACTATTTGAACCAGTTATGCCTGTTACATAACAGTGTCTGAAGCAGTCTTTGCAGCTAAAGCATCTCTAATGTGTTATGTTATACAGTCTAAACATAGCAACAGCAGCATCCCACACACAGATATGAGTTTGTGTGGTTTATGGGATTTGATCCATTATGTCTATGGAAACCCCACCATAACTGGCCCACTGCTGTTAAAGGTCCTGAGACTGAGCCAAAGGTTGCAGAGAGGGAAACATCTGGTAGAAGGACTGGGATTGACTGTTGATGAAATCATTTCCTTTTTCTTTATAAATATAAACATCTGGCTATATCAAAAGTCAGTCAGCCTCAGCATATGGAGTGTAAATGTGAAGATTATAACAAGTACAATTACCAGTGTTATCAGAATTCAAAATTAAACCTCTAACACACAAAACACACATGACTTTCTTATCCCCTGCTGCTAAATATTTGCTTTCTTTTCTCAGAGGGACTGGGAGGCGAAGTGCCCCCTACTGCTATTGGCTGAGACCAGCGTTCGCTCCTGTATTTGCTGGTTTGCCATTGGCTGTCTGCAAAAGGACTCTGGTCAACTGCGGTGATTTCTGCTGTGCACCTGTTTTGACAGGCTTGCTCCAGAACAGAGGGGAGCAAACCTGGAAAGAACTGAGATGTTATTACTATTCTGCCTATCTAGACTACACCCCACTTACACTACTTACACTAAAAGTATAAGAGCCCTGTAACAACTATATATTCTACAGAAAATGTTGCAGTACAGGAGGTGCTCACAGTTCTTTGTGTTTGTCCTCCGCCAGGATCTGGTCATTGGGCTTCAGAGTGTATCTGTGAATAATTTAAGGGAGAAAAAGTTAGTTTCTTCAGGCCATCATAAACATACATACTCTATAAAATCAAACTCTGCTCCTCAGTTTGTTTGTTTTTTCCCCACACACACACCCACACCCACACACACACACACAAAACAAGATTAGTCTTGAATGGAAAATGTGATTAATCAAATTATTCAGCCATTAAATCACAAGGCAGGGCTAAAGGAATATGTGCCTAGATTACTACCTACCACCAAATCAAATATGTTGGTCAATACAGCTAATCAAACTATAGGTTCCTCAAAAGACAATGGTGGGTTGGAGATTAAGGTGTAGTCTTTGGCCTGCTTTATTCTAGGTGAAACTGACATACAGCTGTGGTTGGCTGCTTTTGCGCTAATCCCAGAGTTTATGCAAGAGGTCTAAGAGTGGACTCTGAGCTGGAACCCAAAGCAGCCCTTTGCCCTGGTCAACTCAGTGTGACAGCGCTGGGACAGACCACAAAACTGCAGCTCACACTGTAGGTCTCTGCTGATGGCATCCACTATTTAAAAAAAATCTAAGTATTGAGGCTTATGAAACATTAGGATTTATGATGTATTTGAAACATTCCTGCTTAGTGAAAACAATCTTAACCTTCAGCTAAAAGATTAATTGTTGAGTCAATACTGTGATATTTAAGGCAGTGCTGGTGCCATTTAACTACACTGATAAAGGGTCATTAATAATGTGACGGATGACAAAAAAGGAAAAGGCACCGACAACAGACATGAGGCCCAACCATGACGAAATGACAAACGGTCTGATTTCAGGATATATATATAAAAGCAGTATACACACTCTTTATAGCAAAACATGTTTCTGTTAATAAGCACTGCCTCGCAGAAATAAATAAGGTGGACAAAATAACAGAAACACATGCCGGTAT
>OMLM01001858.1:42351-67403 GCA_900302695.1 Helostoma temminkii | reverse complement strand
AAACACATGCCGGTATCATGCAACAATTGAGCAGAAGCACAAATTCAAAAGGGATTATAACACAGTTTAAATAAAAATCATTTCAACAAATCACTTCAATGAAGAGAGGATTTATTTCAGGATTAGACTGCATCAGTTTTAGCCAGGTGACTCCAATGAACTCCTATCTATCCTATCCTATCCAGTTCTGCTGAGGCTGATTATTGCACAGCTCTGCTGTGTCCTGTTCTCTGGTCTCTTCTATCATCATTATCTTGTTTCTCCATTGATTAAATTACATCATAGAACATCTTTCTCCTATTGTCAGCCTGTAACAGGGGTGACCTCACTGACACATTTCACTTCACTTGCACTGTTACTGTACTTAAGAGGCATTTTACACTAGTAAAGATTAAGAACTTTACTTTTTTTTAACAATACAGAACTTATACAGCATTGGAACAAAAATTAAAGTTTATAGTTTAGCATGTATAATTCTAGGATTACTGTGACTTGTGCAATATGTGCTTTAATTTATGCAATATGTGCATTTTTCATTTAAATGAACTTTTAAGGAGTAGTAAAACTATGGGGTAGTAGTTCATAGCCTTCAACTTACTTGTCCAAGAAGTCCTTGTCCACTGTTGCACAGATGTCCAGTAAGGGGTTTCCCATGCCAAACAGTGCATTAGGGCTGAAACATCAAGACCAGGTGTTAAAAAAAAACAAAGACATTAATAATGGCAGCATTTTGCTGAGTCCTCACTGTCCCCTGTTTGTCTTAAGTGTCTGAAGCTGCTCTTAATGATTCAGCTGGATCTGAAATCAGTTACAGCTTTAGACTGGCTGGCTGATTTATTACAAGAACGGACAGTTCTCATTTCAAAACCTTATGGGTTAATTTGTTATCAAAAATTTTTAAATTCATGTTTGCTCATGCCACTTTTAAACCAGCCTTGATTTTGAGTATTGAACCCAGACACAGAAAAAAAAAGGGGAAACAGTTCATATTTGGACGCTTCTCAGAAACAAATATTGCAAAAGACAATGAATCTGGCTTCTACTGAAGAACCCGGCCAGTCATGCATGTGAACATGTTATGACATTCACAGCTAGTGAACATCAGGACAGCAGTAGGCTGTGTTTGTACAGTCTGTTCTTTCCTGTGGCAAACAACTGAGCTCACGCTTTGGATGCAATATCAAATGAAGTCCTGTAAAATCCTAACTCCTCATTTTAAAAACTGCCCAGCTACATTTCCAGCACAGGGACCGCACAGTGACACAGCAGCTAAAAGGAATCCGTGTCAACACATAACATTTCCACTGGAACCTGTCCTACACATCAGTAACCAGTTAAAGCCAAAGAGTCAGTGTGCAATTTTCACTTTTTTATGAACGAACACTTAATTATCTGCGAGTAATTCTGCAAAATCACCAAGAAAGCATTGGTGTGTCATCTTCACTCTTGTATGCTACTGCTTCACGTTAACACAATTTCATCAGCCGTTCTGGGAACGCTCCAGGTGGAGCTTTGAAGCCTCTGAGCACAACCCCTGACAGATGCCACCGCCACATGAACATGTGCTGGCACATTTTAAAAGAGTTAATGCAGCAAGAGGGAAAATGGAAGAAGGCTTTAAAATAACCATACAGGAGGAAGACGTGTCTACCTGGCAAACTTATGCTACTCATCGGACAACAAGAAGAGCATCTACTCATACCACACCCTAACTATCAATCCCTACAGCAGAAACATCTGCCAACATGCACTCTGATGATTACTGGGCTTGAGCAGCCAATTACACTGAACCAGACCCCCATGCCTGCCTTTAGACCTATTCTCCTTATGTCAACGTGGTCTTACCTTGCAGCAGACATGGTGTCTCTGTATCAGCTAGACACTGACAGACCTGTTGAGCAACCTAAAACCGGTTTAGAAAGAGCTAAGCATTCAGAAAACTTGACAATTTAAGATCAGTGAGTGACCAGATCGATTTTACCCTGCAACCACAACTCCTCCTACTTGGTACCGACTGATTGGAGGCAACTAAAGGAGGCAGGACCAAGGCGGTCTGAAACTGTTTGGTGATTGGCTTTGGTTTCCAAATCCTCAATCCAGTCAGAAGATGAATTATACAGTTATCAACGTGTCGATGGCACAGGAATAATGATATGACAACAAGAGCACTTTAAGATAACCAAGACAAGTCACTGAGCGGCACCACAGTGATGGTTGTCCGAAAAAATAAACACCAAAACATTGGATATGCACAACCACGTGACTGCCTCGTAATTCATTGTTTAGGGAGCTGGCACAGCATGGCCCAGGCCAGCTTTTATCTGCAGCAATCACTGCTAACACCGAGCAGCAGATCAACCCCTGGCAGTGCATGGATGAGGTGTTCACATCGGTCCAAGTATTTCTTCCTGCAGTTTTCAAAGATGCTGCGGCAGGTGGTGGTCACACCGAGCTTAGATTAGATACTGGCACACCCACCTGAGTAGAGCATGCTGTCTGACAAGACCAGCACCCAGAACCTCCTGACCCAGTTTTACAACAGGCTAACTGTTGGCTAACCTACAGCTGCACATTAAAGGATTAGCACCTCAACAGGACTTTACACCGGTCGTTGTGAAGGACATCTTCTGTCCACGGTGCCGGTCATGCAAAACATTTACAGGTCTCAATAAACACAAACTTTCTACTTCACTATTCCACGCACGTATTCACAAAGCATTCAAGTTAAATTGTAAACTACATCTGTGACTTTTGCCCACATTAGCATTCAGCCAACTCAGAGGAGGGTCGTGTCTCTTCGCTCTGCGGAGAACAAGTTTGTTAGCTTTTTGGTTTGTTTTTTTAAATCTTCCGGTCACCTTAATTTCGCGGGAGTCTTTTTGGTCGGAGACTCTTTCTTCTTCTCCTCTGAAAGCCTGGGTTTCTTTGCTTTCGGTTCTTCAGAAGCCATGGCAGAAGGGACAGAGCACGTTGCACTCACCTTAACCCGGTGCGAAAATGTGGCGGCGTTAACACTGATTAGGGAGTTTACACCCGGAGTAGAGCCTCGCAGGCAGCCCTGCCCGCCTTCACAGAGCTCCACCAATCAGAAGCCATACAGTTTGTGCGGAAATGTCCCCGCCCACTTTTCAGTGGCTCCACAGACAGGTACAACACCTGGACAGCTCGAAATGCAAACTAAACCATCCAGTGCTTCACAAACCAACAGCAGAATATGTGACACACAGTTAGCCTAAGTGGAGCAAAGCCACAAAACATCTCATTTTAAAGACTTTAAAGCAGCAGCAAACCACTTTTATTCAAAAAATCCAAAACACAAACAGGCATCGGCAGAACCAGCTTTGAATGACTGCACTGTTATATATATACTTTTTCAATCATAATGTCCATGATTAAATAAAATCTATACAAAGCGGGGAGTCTAATGTTGATTTTTAATGTAATCTTTTAACAAAAATGCTCATTACTATTAGTAATATATCTTGGGGCTTTCATTTCAAGATCCAATTTTGTGAATGTCATGTTCTTCCAGCAGAATAATATACAAGATATTAAACCTTTTTGCTTCACCACTTTTACTAGTTCCCCTCAGCTCCATAGAGCAGGTTTTTCACATCATTGTTTTACTTAGTTTTATCACACTTAACATTTGGTTCACTTTAACTCTGACTACCATAATTTTCAACCACAAGATACAGAGGATTTACTGGGAAAACCTTCTAACCACAGCACATTATTCAGTCCCATACAGCAGAAAGACAGAACCAGTCAGTTATCAGTTTGAAAGACAAATATTTCCCCAAGGAGTTGGTGAAGATTGAACTAGAACTGGTGGAGTCTTTAGCGAAACAAGAAAAGCTGCTTGTTTTATAAATGTATAAAAGTTTTTTTTATCAAGCTAGTACATCTCTTGTATTTGTGTTTAAGCAGTTATCACCACAGTTCCGTGGTTAATATTAATACATCATCAGATTATAAGTTTGCATTTTTAAAGATAAAGTTTGTCTAGGTAGGGAGGGGCGGAGCAAACGCCTGAAAGACTCTACTCGGGGCTTTTAACCAAACTGGGAAGTAGCTGCCCGTAAATGCGCCTGAATAAAAAGTCTGAAACTTTGCTCTGAAGGTGTCGGTCGCTTTACCACAGAGGTGCTTACATTTATCCCTTGCAGAATATATTTCAAAACCCTATTAATAATATTTTAGCCATATTTTTGCATCTGTCGATGTGTGTTTTGACTACAGACTGCTTTCTGTTTACGTGTGCATAAATTTGCAGGCGTCCACTCAGCGGCTCACACACCCCTGCCATATTGGCACTATTTCTCTATTCCTGGCACAGTCAACTGGAGTTAGCAGGTAAAACTTTAAACAATCTGTCAAACTTTGTATATATCATCATTTGTTTACAACTGTGTCGCTCTTTGTTTGCATTTTATCAATTCTTTAGCATTAATGGCCATTTCCATCGAAGTTGACAGTTTCAGATTGCTAAGCAGACGTTCAAGTCACCTGAGGTTTAAGTTAGTTTGGCAGGTTGACAGTAGGTAAATGTTGACGACAAATGATGCTTCTTTACAGTAACATTTGCTCTGTTTTGATTTGAGAACTAATAAATGACTGAGGGGGAGTAAAGTTTTAAAACTGCTGATGCCATGTTTCTGTCATTCAGAAACACAGAGCACCACTAACAGAAACAAACGCCTCTTTGTTGCAGCTGAGATGATCCACAGTCTGTTCCTGATTAATCAGTCTGGAGACATCTTCCTGGAGAAACACTGGAAGAGTGTCATCAGCCGGAGCGTCTGCGATTACTTTTTCGAGGCGAAGGAGAAGGCGGTGGAACCTGAGAATGTGCCCCCTGTCCTGCAGACCCCACACCATTATCTCATCACCATCTATAGGGGCAAGCTCTTCTTCCTGTCTGTCATCCAGACTGAGGTCCCCCCGCTGTTTGTCATTGAGTTCCTGCACAGAGTGGCAGACACATTTCAGGTGAGAACAGGATTATGTGTCTAGATGTAGTTTAGACAGGTTCTGGTTCACTTGTGACATTTCTAGTAGATTTATTTTCCCCTGACGGTAGATTACGTGCAGCTGCAGCCTGTTCTGAAGACACAATGCACACACACATTTGTTCTTGTGTCTACAGCTGCAAAGGAAGTTGCAATTCATATTCATACAGCCTGAGAAGGTTCGTTAGAGTTATAACAGTGTCGGGTTTTTTATGAAATTATGCAAGATCTGTGTTGTGTCAGTGATAAACCTCTCTATTAAGTCACAGAATAAATCTGATGGGTTCATGAGATGCATCATGGGTTAGTTTAAGAATGAAAAACTCTGCTACACACATTTGATTTTTTTGCCTCTAATCCTCGATTTTTGTGAAAACCAGTGGGACAATATGGAAAGTTTAGAGGCTAAAGCCTGTGACTTCTGACCCCAGTGATGACATGATACAAATACACACAGGTTTATTTATTTTTAAATGCTAACATGCCTACATGTTTGTGAAACACTCCTTTGTGTCATAGGAAACTGGAAATCTTAAGATTCTGGAGAGTTGCTGTTTGATAACATACAAGAAATTCCGACTAGAAATGCTGTGTATTTTCAGACATTATAGACCAAATTATGAATTTTTTACTTTAGTTTTTTTGTGTTTTTACTAAACACACCTATAAAACGTACAAACTGATGGTGAAAAAAGTAAGTGAAACAGTGTTTTAATAACTGATTGTCATAAATATCCTCAAGCCAGTGCTTCCCGTAGCTGCTGATTAGACCTTCACAACATCCAGGAGGAATTTCAGATGATTCGTCTTTGCAGAAGTGTTTCAGTGTTTTGTTGAAAATCAGATAACATTTTATTATAAACTTTTAACTTCCTTTTTCTTGCAACTGTACTATGAGAACTCTCAGAAGTCAACATACATACTAAAAATAGATCCACTTTTTCTTTTTTGCATACGTCACTCTGGTGTTGGCTTTAGTGTAACGGGTATTTTTGTGAACAGGACTACTTCGGAGAATGCTCAGAAGGTCTAATCAAGGACAATGTTGTGACGGTGTATGAGCTATTGGAGGAGATGCTGGACAACGGCTTTCCACTGGCGACTGAGTCCAACGTCCTGAAAGAGATGATTAAGCCTCCCACAATCCTGCGATCAGTCGTCAATACACTCACAGGTCAGCTGTCTGAACCATGTCACTTTCTACTTATTTCTGAACCACATTTCACAATCTGCAGTGTTTGTATGTACATTTATGTTTCCAGGAGGCAGCAATGTTGGCGATACGTTACCAACGGGTCAACTGTCAAACATCCCCTGGAGACGGGCTGGTGTTAAATACACCAACAATGAAGCGTATTTTGATGTCATAGAGGAAATAGATGCCATTGTGGACAAATCAGGTACAGTCAACTACCTGCTTGATCCCCACAGATGGAGAGTGTTATCATAAAATAAATGCTGGATGTTGGTGAATCTGGTTGCTCTTCAAACATGCTTGTATCTCCTTCAGGCACAACAGTGTTTGCAGAGATTCAGGGTGTAATTGAGGCCTGTGTGAGGCTCACTGGGATGCCTGATCTGACTCTGTCCTTTATGGTGAGTTAATTTCTCTCTGTATCTCTGTTTTTCAGGGCAAAGTGAGAAATTAATGTGCCATTATTGTTTTATTACAGAATCCTAGTCTTCTAGACGATGTGAGCTTCCACCCATGTGTGCGCTTTAAGCGTTGGGAGTCGGAGCGTGTCCTGTCTTTCATCCCACCAGATGGAAATTTCACGCTCATGAGCTATCACGTCAGTTCACAAAAGTAAGTAGTGGTGATGATTAATTGAAAGAGGAAATATACTTCAGTCCAATATACTTTGCATTGATGATGTACAATTATAAATAATGATGAATTAAGATCTACAGCTTTAAATAGGTGATCTAATGGCTGTGACTATTACAGTCAATTGTTTGTTTTTTATTTTGTTCTTTAGTCTCGTGGCCATCCCAGTATACGTGAAGCAGAACATCAATTTCTTTGAGACGGGATCTTGTGGTCGCCTGGACATCACAGTTGGACCCAAACAAACCATGGGGAAGACAGTGGAGAGCTTGATGGTCACTGTCCACATGCCTAAAGTAGTGCTCAGTGTCAACCTCACAGCCACACAAGGAAGCTATACCTATGACATTGCTACTAAGGTAACCACTTATAGAAGCTGTTTAGTGCAGTAACGCAGTAGGTCTGTGTTAAATGAAAGGTTAAAGCAACCACGTATGTGACTTTCTTCAAATATAATATATTTGTAAAGGTGCTAGTGACATGAAATTTTCATCAGCTGTTGTTAACAACCTAAGTAATCCCCGCATGCAAAGAAATCTAACCACAGATATCCATAAATTAAGTTATGTGTAGTAATAAAAAAAAGACAGTAAAAAAAGACAGAGGGGAAAAAGTATTGAACACATGAAGAAAGGGAGGTGAAAAAAGGCATGGAAAGCCAAGAGCCAAGACACCAGCTCGGTAATTAAAAAGCAATCCTGTTCCTTATCAGTGAAAATTAATATGGTTCAATCCCAACTGATGGTTTTAAAAAAAGGTGTCTCATTACCAAGGTGTCACACAAGAAACATCTCATGATGGGTAAAAGCAAAGAGCTCAGTCAAGACCTTCGCAACTTTATTGTTGCAAAACATACTGATGGCAGGATTTCTAAACGTCTGAATGGTCTAGTGTTGGGGCCATAATCTGGAAGTGGAAAGAACATCATTTCACCATAAACCGCCCACGACCAGGTGCTCCTCACAAGATTTCTGACAGAAGTGAAAAGAATAATCAGAAGAGTTGTCCAAGAGCCAAGGACCACTTAAAAAAGGGTGGACACTTCCAGCAAGACAATAATCCTAAACACACAGAAAGAAAATAAAGCTGCTAGAATGGCCCAGCCAAACACCTGACATAGATCCAATAGAAAATTTATGGAAAGAGCTGAAGAGTCAGAGTTAATAGAAGAGATTACACCAAAATTACACCTGAGTAATGCATGAGACTAGTTTCCACCTACAGGAGGCTTTTGTACAAAGTATTAAATAAATTTCAGTTAGCGTGTTCAATACATTGTCTGTGTGTCATTCCATTTTATAACATTTGTTGTTACTTATGAATTTCTGTACATATTTGTGTTGGTTTCTTTGTATGTGTGGATTACTTAGTTAGGTTACTACAATGCTGTTACTGACATCTAGTGCAAATTCCATGTCAATAGCACCTTCAGAAATATATTTACTGAGAAAAATTGTGACATGTTCAGTGCACTTTTACCCGCTGTATCGACTTTACTCCAAGCACGTCTGTGTTTTGGTAGGTGTTGGTTTGGGACGTTGGAAAACTGAACCCCCAGAAGCTTCCTAACCTGCGAGGCAGTCTGAGCATGCAGACTGGAGCTCCCAGGCCTGAAGAGAACCCCTCACTCAACATTGACCTGAAGATACAACAGTTGGCCATATCTGGTAATCTTACGTGGTCTACAATCCCCAATGTTTCTTTCTATCTCTGCTGTTGAAGGCTTTAATTGTAGCATTAACACACAGTTTATTGTGATGCTGCTTACTTTCAGTTTAGTGGTCGACTTTGTATTTTCAGTGATGTCTGACTTTGCTTCTTTTCCCTCTGTACAGGTCTTAAAGTTAGTCGTCTTGACATGTATGGAGAGAAGTATAAGCCATTTAAAGGGGTCAAATATTTGACTAAAGCGGGAAAATTCCAAGTTCGGACCTGAGCATTGACTGTCACAGGCCAAACGTCAACAAACCAATGTGCCAAATAGGCAGCGAGGTCACCCCGCTCAGTCAGCTCATCAATAAGTCTTTCTTATCCTCCGGCTTATTGTTGTTAATGAATGATTCTGCATTCTAACAGATATTTATTATGTGTTTGGCATTACATATAAGTGACTAGATGGTATTTGTGGCCTGTAAAGGGAAGCCTTAACAATCAATGTGAACTGGTTTAAGTGCTCTTTATTTCTATCCAGTTTAAATGTGTTGTGTTGGATGAAACATTTCTTTGGATTATTTCTGATTTCTTTTATTTCTAACACCTCGTGAGTGTTGCCCAAGGGGAATACTTCTGTTTGAAAAGGGACACTCACAGCTCAGCGCCTTGCTCCTCACTACTTAGCTCACATACATCGTTTGCATGTTGCCTGAGACAAAGCAGCCATGCCTATGAAAGCCTTCTTTTACCTAAAGCAGCCAGTTTTATACTTGCATATCTATATATATGTTTATTTTTTAAAAGAAGTTTAGTATTGTAGCATTTGCTTTCCGAGTAGCTGCAGTGTGAACTGAGGCACTGTCAGTGCAGGTATTTTTGCACAGATTCACTCTTTATTGTGGCCTTGTAGTGGAAGTGCTTTGTAAAGCACGACAGCACAAACTCTTTTAGTGGCCTGAGGGGACTATGTTTAAAAATAATATCTCATATGTAGGGTACATAGCTTGATCCTCAGGGCCTATAAGCAAGCCTAGTGATTCATGCAGTCTTTTGGGAATGCGTGTAAAACACACTCAGAAATCTACATTATCCTCACAATCTTGAATGCAACTTCTTTACACAGTACAGCATTTGCACAATCAATTGTCCACATGGAAAATACTACTCAAAGCTCTTGTATTAAGTTTAATCTATATTTCTGTCTATGTGATGTCTCATAAAACTTTTTAAACGTATGTGTTTGTGTGTACTTTTTTTTTTTTTTAAAGCCATTCTACAGCAGCGTGGCTCAAAAGAGGTACAACTGGTAGATCCCCGCAAAAATACCCAGTAGTTGGCATTGTGGCTCATGGCATGAAGGTCTTGGATTTAGACCAGCTGGCTGGACTGTTATGTGTGGGGTTTGCAAACCTGTGTAGAATTCATAATGTAATCCAAAAAACATGTACATTAGCTACTCTAAACTGCTAGTGGTGTGAGTATGACTGTGAATGTTTGTCTATGTGGCCCTGCAACACACTGGTGATCTATTGAGTTCGTACCCAGCAGGTCCAAAGACGGCTGGAATAGGCTCCAGACACTCTGCAACCCTCTACACAACAAGTGGTATAGATAATGGATGGATACAGCTGCTGGATGTGTTGCGAAGATATTTATCACCATAATGATGACATAGGTGTTTTGAGTAAAATGTAGTTTATTGATTACCATTTTGCATTTTTTTAATTTATGTGTTGAACTCTGTGCAGTTGCAGTTTTCCACCATGCCCAGGGGTTTAATCCGACTCACTAGTTTTATCCTGACTTCCCAGTGTGCCTCTGTGAGGTTAACGTTTGTGGATCTGAGTGAGATGTCTTGACAAAAATTTTGATAGATTAATAAGAAATGCAGTGCTAGAATTTCTTAATACAGCTTCACAGAGCTGTTACCATGACTGTAGACTCTTGAAATACAGTAATAACAGAATACAACTTGACTTTTTATGTGGTGGTAAAAGCAAATTAACAGGCTGACTACAGACATCGTCATCATCAATCTTTTATTCTTCCAAGGCACAGCAGATGTGTTGGCAGGGCTAGAAGCTATCAGAATACATTCATGGTGTGAATGAACACATCAAGTACACACAGAACTACACCCTGATACTGTCAGTGAGGGGTCAGTGACTGCTACATGCTCAGTAGACCCAAATTAAAATGCTGTTTATAGTCTGTGCTGCAATTCAGAGCTCTGCCTCAAACATCACGAGGGCAGCTCACTTGAGTGACGAAGCTTCACACGTGCACACAGGCACACATACAGTAAACAAACACAGATTTTTAACTCATACATTTGGCCTGTCATTGTCAAAAATATTTGTGCTACTAAAAGGTAATTAAATACTGTTTAGGAAATAAAAATATGCATTCACTCATCTGATTGCATGTGATATTCAATTACCAGTCAGAAATCCTTAAACTGCTGTGTAATTGTCTCAAACAGAAACACCTTTTTTTCTTCTTCAATATTTAAAACTAAAAATCTAACCTGGCATTGATGCCTCATTTCACATAAAAAGTTATTTTTGTTCTCAAACCTCCGGGGTTGCCTAAAAAATCTGTGTTAAAATGACGCACTGAGACTACTGAGAGCACACGTGGAGACAAGTCTAAGAACGGGATGTTGAATGCATGTTTCCAATTGGTTTTGATAAATCATGACCAAAATAAACAACCAAAATGTTACAGAGGTAACACAAAAACAAAGCACTACATATAGTTTCAAATATGCAAAGCTAGAAAATAATACTCAAAAATAAAAAGTCTGTTGTTTGTAATAATCTAGATTGAAGACAAATTTATGAATTTTACAGAAATGAAACAAATCCTTTGGCATTGCTCGATGTAAATCTCATATCTTAAATAAAATTAAAACAAACAAAAAAAAAAAAACTAAAAAAACATCTGAACCTTTACTTTTACTGTGTTTTTACTGCTGTCACTTACACTGCCCCTGTCACATGGAAACCTCTTTTAAGTATCAACATCATTCAACCATACCTGTTTTATTATGTATACAATTGTTTTTTAAAACGTTATAAATTGCCAAAGATTCACAACGCTTTTAATCCAGAAGACCTTTTCGTTCAAGTATAAGCATCCCCAGATAGCAGTAATGTGTGAAGTTTGAATACGTAGACCTTCAATTAAGTTATTACCAAAAGTAAACATGAGGGGAAGAAAGACTCCACACTTTAGTGTCAAACCCAGTGAATAAAGCTCAAAGAATTGATGTACATACAATAGACAATAAGAAACTCTCACTGAAAAAACTTAATGAAAAGTAAACTTCCTCTAGGAGATTATATCTTGATGTTGCAATTTGCCTTTAGAAAATAGAAAACGTTTTCATGCAAAAAATATATATACCTTGGATTTGGATAAACTCTTTTAACACAACATACCAAAAATATATATTAAAAACTGTCTCAGATTAGCCTGCGTGATTCCACAGTTACAGATAAAGGGAACTGGAGAGCAAAGCTGAACTCGATCCAATAAATGAAACCTGCTCGGTTCGGGATGTAATGGTCCTGGTTTACATACCCAAACTACAGTGGAGCATCGAAGGTTTCCCCTGAAGTGCACATTTACTCATGATGGCTGTGCACATTGCTGCTTTTACTTGATGTGTGTGCTATTGGTGCCAAGTTTAGAGTGTTAAAGTGGTTTCAGTGCCCGGGTTTGTTTATTGGTACCAAGGGGTCTTGCGCACCCAGCGAAGGGTGAATCCTGCATCTGTGCGAATCTTGATTGATGCTGCTTCTGCTTCTCTGACAGTCTCCTTCACTGACTGCATCAGATTCTGGGCGTTATGGACCAACATCTCTGTGGCCTGGGCAGGGAAACATTTGGAAGTGAAGTATTATTACAAGTTATATAAGTATTTAAATAAAAACCATCTCACAAGATTAGAGGGGAAATAATTCTCACCTTTGATGGAAGCCAAGTGAGATAAAATAAATAATATTTGCTTTGGTTTTTTTTTTATGTGAACGCATATCTAAAAAGTAACTACACTTACAAAAATAGGTTATTAAGGATGCACTAATCAGTTCATTGACTTTACCTGCTCGGACTCCTCTTCACTAATGTTTGTTCGTCCCAGCATTGTGGCTTTGACAGTAGAGAGGATCTTCAGCTGAGTACTGATGGTTGGGATTCGTTCGCACACCTTTGAGAGGAGAAATGTGTTAATTATTTATAATACAACACACACACACACGCACACACACACACACACAGTGTGTGTTTGGGTTTGTGTCTGGATCTCTTTACCTGTAGAAGATTAGTTCTGATGCGTCTGTCGGTGCACTGCTTGGCCACTTCTTTAGCCAGTCTTGTTACCTCATCTGAGGCCTTGGCGATGTCCTTAGCACACTGAATCAGTGCTCGTTTGTTTCCACTTCCACCACGCACCAGCCGAGACATTTCTGCCATTAGCAGAGCCATCCGCTTGGCTGCTGCAATGATGTCGTTACCCTGTGAAGAAGGGTGGAGTGGCAGAGGAGTGAGGCTGTGAGCAAGATACTGAAAGAAGCTTTGGATAAAAGATGAGAATGAAATGGAAACTTTTTCTATTAGTCATGTTTCCACACATTTTTCTGATGATCAAAACATAAGACGGTGAAAACAGTGTCATCATACACTAAATGAATGCCAGTGCTTTGTACGAATCGAATTTGAATTACAAAAGCAAAACAGGCACTCAAGTGTGTTTAACAGAAAGCTGCATGCAGTGTCAGTGCAGGTTAGCACACATACTTAAACCCTCATGGAGGAATTTTATTGTTTTATGTCCATAGTTTTGGAGGGAAATGGGAGTTCTCACCCTCTCCCTCACATCACAGTCAGCCTGCGATTAGTAGCCATGAGGTGATGCTTATAGTGATCAGCAATCAGTTCACACCCAGAGACTGAAAAGCAAAAGCAGGTGATCATACCGGGCAAGCAGGCAGTCTAATGTCAAAGCTACATCACCCAGAAGTCTTTGGGAAACTGTCATCCTTGACTTCAGAGGTTGGTCAGACAATGAGTGATCGACAACAGCGATAACAGCGAGATGGAGCGTCTGGCTCCTCCTTTGAACCACTTTATCTAATCATGAACACAAGGAAGGGACTTGTGAAGCCAGTTTGCCATTCCAACAATCACGGACCTTTAGCGCAACCTTAGCATGGCATCAGCACAACTGTGTGTCAACCACGTCTGAGTGTGATGAAACACCAGTAAAAGAGCAGCCACAGCTGGTTGGAGGTTTCCATGGTAGTGGCAGATGCAGAGCTCATCGTTTGCACAGCCACAGTAACTGTCAGCTAGAACTCCCGCAGGGCATTTCCTGAGTGGTGTATGCTTGCATGCATGGATGTGTGTGAATGCAGGGTCAAACAGTACTTTTTCATCCTCCCCAATCACATGGAGTCATGTATAAATACTACCTGACCCGCATCTAGTTGTGTGTGCTCATGTGCATGTATTTGCGCAGACCTTGCTGGACCACTTGCGAGCCTCCTGGTGGAGAGACTGGGCAGCTGCCAGAATGGGTTGATTGACAGGTTGGTTGGAGGGCATCATCAGCAGTTCTGGCTCATAGTCATCCTCACCATCAGTAAACTCATCTTCATCATATACCTCCCTCTCCTCTACTGCCTCCTCATCCTCAGGCTGGGCAGGGCAGTGGGGATTGTTGGAGGTGGTTGGAGGAGTAGGATAGATTGGGATGGGAAGGAAAGGAAGGTAGGAAAAAGGGGGTGGGAGGAGGAGGAGGAAAAAGGGAGGAATGTGGAAAAGAAGGGCAAGAGGGAAAGCCAGGGATGGCAGGAGGGAAGGGAGCGGGGGAAAAGGAGGCATTTAGTAAAGTATGAGAGGCACTGCATGGAAGAACAGAAGAAAGGAGATTCACAGGAGGGAGGAGCGAATACAAGCACTGTGAAGAAGCAGGGAGCAAAGGAAGGGGAGGTGAAACTGGACACACAGGCAAAGATGGTTTTGGTGTGAAAAAAAGAGGAAAGAGGAGCTGATCTGGGCAGGCAGCAGGTGGATAATCTGGCTTATTCTGAGGCCGTGGCTAAGCCGACAGTTTGTAAAACATTTGCACAGTCAAACTAGGCCTGCAACAAAATGGTTGGTATCAGTGGGAGTCTAGTGGTGTGCCCGTGAGCGATTATGAGTTATTTATTGTGTTGTGTTATTGTGTCTGTTTTGACCGGTCCAATATAAACAATGGTTGACAAGTGTGGTCAAGAGCGCTACAAAGGGAAAATCGTTATGATCTTAATGATATATACACAGAATAACTGTTCATATACAGTAAATACAGTTACACAATTCCTCCACACGAAACACACGAGAAACTCACAAAACACAGACGACAAAAGGGATAAGGGTACAAAGAAATGCAGAATTTATTGCAAATATATTGGCTCCTACTGGTTGGATTGTCGATCAGTAACAGTTTTTTGTTTTCACTGTTTTACTGCATGTAAGCATGAATGTGTATTAAGCCATTAACATGCGTACATGCCAACAGTGTGAACAGGTGACAGTTTCCAGTTTCCCTCTACAACTGCAATTGATCTCTGTCTGTCTCCATATGTCAGGATAAATGATTTCAGGATAAACGTGATTTCAGGATATTCCCAGAATAAGAGAAGGCACCTCCTTATTGGACAAATGTATTATGGTCAACAGAGAGCAACAGTGAGATGTGGAATCACAACCACATCTACAAAAAGCCCAGAGCTGTACGTGAATATGCAAACTGTATATTTCTGTGTGTGTGAGTGAACTGACCTTGCTGGACCACTTTCGTGCCTCATCATGCAACTGTCGGGCTGCTACCATCATGGGCTCGCTGAGCACCTCCCCAGCCTTCTGCTCTGGGAACTCCTCATCCTTCTCCTCTGGAGGAGGGGGACGAGGAGGGGGCACCTCACTCTCTGGCAAGGGAGGCTTGGGGGGTGCCTGTTCATCACTGACCTGGAAAATCCACACATAAAAACACAGGTTACTCATAAGTACGTGGTTCAAAAGTAAAAAGGTATGTGAAGGACCAATGACTAAGACATCGTATTTAAAGTCCTACTGTAAAGGATTTTAAACTGTTCGATGGTCATCTTTAAAAATTCACCATGGCTAACATTTCATCTAAAGTAGTCCACACTTGGCAAAAAATAATGTGCAGATATTCACATTGTATTGCATTTTATTCAGCCTTAAAATGATGGTGATGGGTCACGCAAAGGTTTATTGTGAGTGATAGGGAATGTACAAATATGTGTTTCAACGCTTAACGCTTTCAGTGCTTACATGGAGCTGGTCCAGGTCAGGGGGTGGAGGAGGGAAGTCAAGCTCCTGAGGCTGGAAGGCTTCCCTAACTTTCCCAACTGCAGCCAGAATCCTCAAACATGAGTCCAGATAGGCTTTCTGCAGGGCTGTGGAAGAGAAGGTGAAATATAAAGAGAAATAATAAAAGAGAAACCTGTGTCATTCTGTGTTACATCTTGAACAAGCACACAGTATTGTACCTTTATCTTGTATGTTCCCGGCCACTGCTTTGGCATCCATGACCATGGGTGAGATGGTGTGTGAGAGGATGTCTGACGCATGTTTCACTGTGTCTCTGAACCGCGGATCTTCAGAGTTCTCCACTTCCCTCTTAGCCACCAACAGGACCCGATTAGCCCGTCTTGCTATGCTGGTTGCCCCAGCAACAAGCATCTGGGGCTGAACATTCGCCATGGCAACTCGGCACTTGTCTATGTCTTTCTTTATAGCCTCCTCAGAAGCATCTAACAGAGATTTTGTGTCGATGGCTTCGTCCACAAGACCTGGAGCCACAAAAAGACACATGCAGATTCAATCCTATCTCATGTGCAGCACGTTAATGTATTTTGTGACATGTATTGGCTGTAGGTTGCTGAGACATGTTGAGAAAATCCTCACTAGTGAGTCTCTCCACATTGTCAATCCACTGGTTCTTCATAGTGTCAAAGTGCTCGTATGCTGCTTTGTTTCCAGGATTCTTCAGCAAGATCCGAGCAGCAGAAGTCACCTGGATATTAACAAACAGTCAGTCACAACAGATTTTCAGCCATATGTTTCATCAGTGTATGCAACTGGGCAAATCACAGACACTGAGACAAACAGAAGCACCTGTGGTGTAAGCTCTCTGGCATGTTTTACAGCAGCATGTATCCCCTCTACTGTGCTCTTATTTGCTGTTCCCACAGCAGCAGCCTTTTCTGCAGTTGCCCCCAGTCGACCCGCGTGGGCCTCAAAGTTCCCTGCACGCTCTTCAAAAACCTACGGCATACAATAATACTAATATAGTCATACAAAAATCACGATCATCCAATCCATTTAGTTTCCATTGTTGAAAGACATATTCATAGTGCAGAATCATTTAAAATGTGACTTAGAGGAATCCATTTCACTGACCTCCTCTCTGTTGGGGGCATCAGGTGGTGCAGTAGCAGCCACAGCCAGTAGCTTGATAGGGGTGGTGGTGTCACTGAAAACATCGGATACTTCCTGGGTCATCACCTCCTGCATTTTCTGTCTCAGGTCCTGAAAGCAGAGTGTTTTGTATTGGTCCACTAGGTGGTGCTCTGCACCAATACTTTCAATAATAATGCATGTTCCATATATACAATCCCAAGACTACACATATTTATGTCTGCACCATTCAATCAAATGGAAGTATTATATATTATACTTTCATTTATTCTCATTTCTCCTAAAATGTTGCCTTTTACATTTGGTATACTTGGAAGTCTACTGATTTTCACTCTGATTTAAAACAACCTCTAAACAGTGTTTGACTGCACAGCTCATGAAGCTGAGCCTTGATTAACTGGTAGTCTGATGTATGCGTGTGTGTGTGTGTGTGTGTGTGTGTGTGTGTGCTTTTGAGACTGTTGGGCTACCTTGAGGCTGTCCTGCAGCTGTGTGGCTATAGCTCGTGCATGAGGAGCTTCAGCCTCACCCCTGCTGGCCATGTCTGCCAAAGATGTCATTAAAGCCTCTGTTCGGTCACAGCGTCCAATCATATCCTGTCGATATGGGCCTAACATGCCTCCTGCCAGCCTCCTCCCTTCTCCGACCATTCCTCTGATTGCTGCCTGGCCTGGAGACAGAATCAGAGCAGAAGTATATATATTTCACTGGTGTTAACTGAAAACCCAAATGCAACTGTTCAAATCCTGATTTACACAAGGAACATCTCTAAACTGCAGTACAGTGTTAGGTATTTTCTGGTTTAAAATGTGATTAAAATTATTTCCTTTAAGAAAAGAAGATAATTTATTTAGCGGTGCATGCTGAATACATAAACATTTCCAGGGAGTCTTTGATTAATACCTGTAGTGTTTGATTATCTCCTCTAACAAAGCATTTAGTGGGCAGGTACCTGTGTTCCACTGTAGCCTCTCATACTCTGTTCCCACAGAGAAGCATGGGAGGAAACAGGAAACAAGCAAATGACGAAACAAGACTACAGCAACGTGCATAAAACAAAGCATTAAAAACAATACATTGCAACCTGGATGACTAAGTAAGTCAAATTAGTCATTCAGTTATTCATGAATGAAATACATCACTGCGGGCATTTAAGGAAATGGCATCAGTCATCGTCACAGTAATTTCCGTTGCACGTTAAGAAATGACTACATTTGCTGAAACACTTTGTGGTTGCAAACACCTCACATCTTTGAAGATCCTGTGACTGCCAGCTAATTGCCATAAGTCCCCAGGTCTTGTCATGACTATGTTGACACGCTCTGTTATAAACAAAACCAAACTCCTACAACATCTCACCTACTCCCCTGTCGTCCACACCAGGGTTGTTCACCCAGCGGAGGGCTTGCTCCATCTTGCCCTCCAAGGTGACAGCAGGCTTGGCTGGTCTCATATTGGCCACTGCCCGGTTAG
Source organism: Helostoma temminkii (assembly GCA_900302695.1). Lineage (NCBI taxonomy): Eukaryota > Metazoa > Chordata > Actinopteri > Anabantiformes > Helostomatidae > Helostoma > Helostoma temminkii. The sequence continues at coordinate 48,941 of OMLM01001858.1, read as the reverse complement.
TTTTGGACTGCAGAGTCAGCAGCGCTGCTCCAATCTGTTTTGCCAGTGCACGTGCCTCTGGGCTGTCACCTTTACCCCTGAGACAGTAACAGACAGAGTGATAATCTGAGGGAAAAAACTAAATCAATCATCTAGAAATATTTAATAGAAATTTTAGCTCTCTGTTGTTATTTATTATGGTAATTCATAATGGAAACATGTGATATACTATAAAAGACACAGATTTCAGTAAATGACAATACAATTAATGGAAACTTGTAGTAAGTTTCATTATTACTGTCAGATCTAAGGCCACAAAATAAGATAAAGTTTATATTCTCTATACAACACTTAGTTACATTTAGTTTAAATATGAAATTCAGTGGCATGAACCTTAAACTGAGTGTTATTTTATTTTAAGGTCCAATAAGTTTTGTTCCTCCACATAAATACCATAGATCCATCTAGTCCACACCACAGTCAGACAGTTAGAAATCTAATGGCAGGACTGATGCCTAAAGTTGTCAGGCAATAACATAATTCTGTCGGGTAAAATATGCTATTGATGGAATGAGTTTGTTATTTGAGCCTAAAAAATTGGTCTAAGAATTGCTTGTAGTCTCTGTGAACTATCACTGGTCACTTGTGTCTCAAGAGGTAAAGCGTACTGTTTGCGCAGTTCCGCGAGTCTGGCAGTGAGTCCTACAATCTCACTGATGGAGCGCAGGATATCATCCCTCTCTTTAGGGTCTTCACAAAGATCAGCGATGCGTTTGGCCTCTGCTAGTAGGGCTCTGATGTTCTCCTCCCCCTCAGGACCGCCGTTAGGATCAGCCAGCCAAGCCTAAAGAATGCACATACCATATATGGTGAAAGCCTCATTGGATAAAATAAGCAACATAAGTTTAAACAGAAAACATAAGAAAGCGTCAGGAATAAGAAAAGGTCACTAAATATGTATTTATTTTGTGTTTAGGGGAGAGGGTTATCATGGATTACTGTTGTTGTTTTATCTGACCTGTGCAGCATCCAGCCTCCTGGCAATGGCTTGCTTGGCATTGATTAGAGCCTCCAGTCTGCGGGCAGCACTGTCCACTTTGCCAAATAATAAGTCTAAGCCCTGTGAACATTGGCCTGCACGCTGCACACACCCTGGGGTTGGGCCCTGGCCTCTGTCATGAAAGAAAAACACACAGTAATCATTGGATAAACACAGTAAGGTCAGTATGGTAAACAGATTAACCCATATTCTAACATATACACTACCTGGCTCGAAGATCTGCGATCTGGTCAGTCATTTGCCCCAGAGCCTTAGTGGTTGCCAGTATATCTTTCCTCTCCTTCCCAGCACACAGTTCTCCAACTTTACCAGCCTCATCCAGTATGACACGCAGGGCAACCTCACCGGGCTCTCCTGAGGATAACATCACAACATATCGTGAGCTTATGATATAACTGCTTCATTTATTTTAGGGTAAGAGAAAAGAAACACACTTACCTGGCTGTCCATGAGGGTCTTTGAGCCAGCTCTTAGCCTGCACCATCTTAGACTCAATCAAAGCCAAAGACCTCCTCAAAGCCTCCATATCCTGAGGTGAAGAGAACACAGCAGTGTGTATCATAAAGAAACAAAAAGTTATAATAGCTTTAATAATTTTTAAAAATAACTTTAAAACTTTATGTTGTATTGTGGGACCTATAGCTGTTTTCAGAACTGTATAGTCAGACTAAATAAATTATATTGTTAAATGTTGTTGTTTAATCACCTCACATCTAAAAATGCTACAACTGTTCAACTGTTGTGGACCAGTGGCGGCACAAAAGGCCTTTTTCCAACTCAGAGGACAATGAATCATTTAAGTGGAACCATTCAGTGCAGTCCATCTACTGAAGATGTGTCTGGACACCAACCAGCTTGTTTCTATAATTCATGATCTGCTAGGAGGACATTCGTGGTGGGCCAGCAGTTATCACAGCTCATACACAGAGTATGCAGTATTTCCACAGCACCGCACATGAACACAAACAGACTGATCATTGTCTGAGGAACAGCAGCTGTGTGCAGAGAGACATGCAGGGTTACAGGTGAGACTAGAGAAACACATCTTTAACACCAAACAATCCCACTCTTGAGCGTATGTACCCAAAACTATCTTAGAGAGATTGCTAAGAGAGTAGAAACATGAGAAGCACAACAAAGAAAAGACTATGACTGAAAATAGATCTAAAAAAGGTTTCAAAAAACAATTTACTAGCTGCCACCTGTTTAAAGCTATTTGACTACAGAAGACATCTAGAGACAAACAGATGCACATATAACACTATAGTGATGAAGTACTGTCATCACATCATCACATCAGCTAACAGTCAGTGGACTCAAACACATGACACACTTGCTGTCAAATAGCAGCATGACAGATATATAATATAAGCACGAGGACATCATTTCTTTTGATTGTCACATGCACACTTGCATGCTGTAAACTGCAGAGGTGGATAGAAACAGGCTTACCTTCTACAGGGAGGAAAAGAATGGAAGAGGAAGGTAAAGAAGGAAAAGAAAGACCAGGAGTTATACTATCGAACAAAAAGAAAAGTAGAAACAAAGTAAAGAGTGATATTTCTGGAGATGGTACCTGCAGCGCATGGAATGTGGATAAAAGTTTGTGGCTGTGTGTGCAAAGAGACACTCCAAAGCAAATGTGAATCTGATTTAGATGTGTTTTGCTTCTTGAAGCTGGGGTTTAGGGCACAAAGTCAAAAAAATCTGAGTGTGCATGTGCAGCACAGGCCATACCTTATTGGCCCAGGCATCTTCATCCCACGTGGTGAGCTGTAAGACTCTGATGATCTCGTTGATTTCAGCGCTCATCTTTTCAAAGGTGAACCTTCTGTTCCTTTCTGCCTCCTCGATGCCTGCACCTCGACTGCTCTTGGTTGCAACAAAAATCTTTATAGCTGAGGACAGAAACATAGTTGTGATTACGGACACGTAGAGATTTTGGCACATAATAATTAATGTCAGTGACCCAATGTCAGTGCTCCAGTGTTCACAAGAATTTTTAAAATAATTTTAAGAGACAAAAATTGCCCTCAGAATAATATTTGTGATTCTAAAGCTGTATTAGCTGTTTTTGTCACCACTCTATGGCAGTGGAAACACCAAAATACCAACATTCATGTACTTCATGAATGTAAGTCCAATTTCCACTATTTTTTGAGATACTTCCACTATTATTTATTTTTTTAACAAATCCAGAGGGATATATTTGGCTCTTTGGCTGTAACATGCTCCTGCTGCTGCAGATGTTTGCAAAATGACACTGATGGGAGCAGTGGGAGTGGACCAAAACAGTAAAGTTAGGAACTGGAAAAATAACAGACACTATAAAGCCGTGTAAACTGCAGAACTGCTAATAATTATCTGTGGCCATGTGATCTATTGCTGCAAAACAGGTTGTGATCAAGTAAGACAAAACTATTTGTGTAAATCTTTTCGCTTTTGCAGCCACATTGAACACTGCACACTGCCAAAGCTGTAACAGTGTCTCTCTGCTACACTAATGCTGAATACAGTATGAGAAATGCTAATAGAGCAGTTAGTGGGCGATGTACATGTGTAGTCAGTCTGACACCCACAGCAACTAATGACTGCAATTATCAGCGTTGCTATAACAACTGTTGGATGCTCTGTGACCTGCACTATCGCTTGCCCGCCCACCCACACAGAGTCACATATACACACCAGATATAAGAACAGGCAGCAGCTCTTTAATAGTGTTCATGGAGGTGACCAGCATCTGTCTGTGTTCTTGGTGTGTCAGCTCCTGCTGCCTCTCTTCAATCATCTTTGACATTTTGGTCATCCCTGAGGAAAGAGACAGAATGTGAGTGAAAATTAGATGTTACTAGAATTAAACCCTGTGGAGGAAGGTGACCTTGTAGGACATCCCTTAGGAGCTTCAGCACATCCAAACATGATTACTTTATAAATGACTTATCATATACAACTACACACATCATTCATGTAAAAAGACCTTGGCATCAGATTTCCTCCAGCTCATTATGCTGCCGGATACTGACAACTCGACTGACCTTTTACCTCTGATGATAAATACTCTGTTTATGATCCTGCCAGTACACAGACTTTGGACCTTCATCAGAGCATCTTAATGTCAGCAGAGAGGTTAATTTAATATTTTATCATGACAGAGAACAGCCTACAACAAACCTTATAAACCTTATATATTCTCTGTTAATAAAGTAACTGCATAATGTTGCTTATGGGATGCCAGTTCATTGATGCATTTTATCATAAAATGCCATAGTATCGTCATTGCAGCTATTAGCAAATTAATTACTAATCAATTTGTTTATTCATTTCTCAATTTATGTATTTAAGTTATAAGTTATTTTATCTAATAATGTGAGAAAATAGTGAAAGTTTCCCTTAAAATACTCTGCTGGTTTATAGCCTAAATATTCTCTGTTTGCTGGCACATACAGCAAAGAAAAGCTCAAATTTTCACATAAAAAATTTATTTTTTCTGTTTGTACTTATTTGTTTTCCTGTTTTTATTTATTATTATTTTTTAATGTGGAGGTCCATGTAACAGACTCACTTTAATTCTGGCTGAGGACATGATTGCATTCTTACTCTCCTTCTATATTTCTACACTTTTCTATTTTAATATAACTTAAATAATAAAGTCACAAATGCTCACAAACTAACAAAATTATTTTCTTTGTTGATGATAATACCTAAAATGTATATTTGCAAAACCATTTTAGATGGGCGTTAGGGAGATAGGGAGCTCAAATTACATAAAATGCCACTGCTAAAGTCACCACATGGAGTCGTCCTCACTGTGCAGCAAATTAAAAGTATATGTTTGTTTTTTCAAATGCTCCTCCTGACCTGGTCCCAAGTTTTTGGTGTAAGTGATGAGGTCCTCCATCGTCTCCACCACTTCAGCTACTGTCAGATACTCTAGGATACCTTTACACACTCTGATAATCTTACGTACCTAAAACACAACACAGACAATAGTAAGCAGATTAGATCATATTTACAAGCATAAGACAAAGGCTGATAATGATGCAGGACAAATGTCTTTATCGTGAAAACAAAATTCAGTGTGGATGAGATCTGAGATCTGTGTTGACATTATCCTGTTGTCTGTGTGGTGTCTGTCTGTCTGTCTGTTTGTGTCTGTGTGCGTGCGTGTGTGTGTGTGTTTGTGTGTGTACAGTCTTGTGATGTTTGTCTTGTGACTGCAAGAAGTCGCTCTTTCAAAAATTAGGCTAAAAATGAGACACAGTGAGCATAATCACGTGCCCAGTGTGATTCCACTTATGGAGATGCATCAAACATTTAGCACACACACAGACACATATTCAGACACACACAATCCAAGCTGGTACATACCATATCCTCACACACACACATACGTACACACAGAGCCAGCCAAACACACATACGCACATCCTGATTTATGACAGAGGGAAGTCATTTGATCTCAGTGATTAGATCTGGCTGCATTTGAGACTCCATTACAGACTTGCTTGAAGCTGAGTTCCTCCTTCCTCTATGCAGCTATATACAGCTTTATTTTCTTTGAAAGACACCACACCTCTGAAGACTGATACTCAGGGTGTACACACAGTTATGAAGAGTCAAACGCAAACACACCTCAGCCTCGTCAAAGGTAAGGAGCAGGTCGGATGTTCCAGACAGAATCCCTCTGGATCCATCAATCAAGTAATCTCGTGCAGGAACAGAGTATGGATCTGCCTTTAGCATCTGTGCAGCCTGGACGAGCTTCGAGCATGAGTTCTCCACCCTGAAAAAACACAGCTGGCATAAGATGAGCAGTCAGGATTTAACGCAACATACAGGACCAACAACAGGAATTCATCACTTTGTAATTTATACAGATCAGACCTGAGATTTAATATAAAAAACTGAAATGTCACCACGTCTAACCACTTAAACCACTGTTAAAGAATGAAGTGGTTAGACTTGACAGGTGTCATGCAAAGCTGCCCTGCTGCACAGAGAGCACTGACAGTATTACCCACTTCATCGTTTAGGCCTAAATTTGCTCTGACAATGTGACAACTGATGAAAGGTCCCATTTTGTAACTTAAATTAAACTCAATGGTAAGTTAAATTGCCCATTTCTTAGAGATCAATGATAACCTTATTCTAATGAAGGTGATGGATTTTAAGAGCAGTTGAATACAGCCAAGGCCCTCCTCCTTCTGACACTCATTGGTCAGGGTATCAATGGCTGCTGGTTCATCTATATTTAGATGGGTTCACATTCCCACATGCCCCCTCCTAAGCCACGTGAGTGAGATTTATGGTGTAGTGCACCGTGTATAAGTGTGTGAGTCTGAGAGAGTGGTTCTGCTTAACGTTTCTTTACACTAAAAAAGTTGGACACTGAAAAATTGGTGACAACAGAAAGGGAACTCAAGCAGAAAACAATATTCAGTAGTTTCACAAAATTTATAAACACGTAAGACTCTTAAAAATATCCAAAATATAAAACTGTGCAAAGAACACAAATAAAATGGGCAGGCAAGCAGGACAGTAAATAAATAAA
>OMLM01001858.1:8706-40032 GCA_900302695.1 Helostoma temminkii | reverse complement strand
GGTTTTACCTGAGCCAGGTGAATACATTTTTTATACTCTTTATTCAAGATTCTATTGTCTGGACTGGATGGACTACAATCTAACATAACAATAAACCAATAATGAGACTCTTGTGAAATATAATTCTCTTTACCTGCTGAATGCTTCGGTATGTTCACCAGCTGGTTAACTAACTTTTTCTGTCTGCTGTTTGTTTTGGGTAGATATGTGTAAGAGCTTTTATTGGTAAAAACTGTTTCTGCAGGAAACAAAAATGACAGTGAAAGATGTGGGCAACAGAAAAGGAGAGGAGAGGAAATGCAGAGTGACGATTCACCCCTTTCATGTTATAGTTGTTTGATACATTATTCATATAAAAATAGCAGTTGTTGCAGTTTACTGATTAGCAAAAACACAATGAATAGTTTAAAATGGATAAATCTGTGATATAATATGTGTCAGACATGGATTCAAGGCAGACTGAGAAGCAGCAGGGATGTGTGAACACAGCCTGTGTTTGACAGTGAACAAGAAGAGATGGTTGATATTTACATGGAAACGCAGGATGAGGACAGTTGGTGGGTGTATGTGTGTAGGTGGGAGGGTGGACTATGAGTTTTGGCAGAGTCTGGTCTGAAGACACTTTCCCTCCCTCACAGGGTGCCGGCGTCCAGCTGAATGTAGCGATTTTCCTCCCTCTGTCTACCTCTACTCTTCTTTTTTAGCCCACAGTCTCACTCCTCACACCCCTCGTCTGTTTCCCTCCCTCACTTTCTGCACTGCTCAGAGTGTGGTTATTTCACTCAACCGTAAATCTATTTATTCCTTCCTCACCCTCCCCCCAACATGCTCAGACTCCTTCAGGAGCAGATACTTCTCCTGCACCACTGAGGCACCGCTGTCACCGGCACAACTTCCCGAAGCTCCCGCTTTCAACCAAATGCACCAACAGCATCCTTTAGATCTTTAGTTGAATCAGCATCAACCCACGCACAACTTCTAACAGATTGAGACTGACACTATGTTGTGTGTCTGTGTGTGTGTGTGTCTCTAAGTGTCTCAGTGACCTAGATTTAGATAGTACCCCCCACAGCCAGCTCACACTGGATGGGGTTAATAGTGTAATGGTATCAGTATGGAGTGGGACTCTTGGGGTGATGGTGGCATGTTGCTGTATACTGCATTATATCTTCACTCAAGCACAAGTGTAGCCATGAATCAGCTTTCTAAAATAAAACATATGTGCTCAGAAGTGTATGTGTATATGAGTGTTAGGTATCCTGTGCATCCAATTAAGTTTGTCTACCCAGCAACCAACCACTGCTGATTTTACAAGCACCTTCTTGTGCTCTCTTTCAACACCTTCTTGTCGCCCACTTCTCAACTCCTCTATTCATCATCTTATCATCTACAGCGTATTTAAGCATTTATCTGGTGTCTGAGAGTGTCTGACATCCAAAATACCAACAAATGCTTGGGAAAGACATGAAATAGGAACTGGGGAGGGATAAGGACATTTTACATGTTTTATTACATCCTACAGTTTCTTTTTTGTCTTTCTAATCATCTGTTTGACATTAGTGTCTCTTCATCCTAACAACATTTCCTGCGTCACTGTGTCCACAGCTCTTATATCTTTCTGTAGCCACACATCTCCATCATCTGAGACCCAGCGACATGCCTGAGGCTGCTATTAGCCTCCTTCTGCTCACTGTCTGAGTGGATCAGCTGAATGGATCAGCAAGGACAAGCAGAGTAAGAGTGAGATTGAGAGGTGTGCCCGGTAACAATGGGAAATCAAGGACTCGGAGTAGATGGACATCGCATATAATGGGATTTGTCATTAGAACACTTCACTGTGTTCGAGTTTAAGCTGAATTGGCTCTTTCATTATCAGATAATGAGATTTTTATCAAAAAAATCTTGCGTGTCCTTGCACAGGGAAGCAGTTTTAGGTAAGAACTATCAGAAATTTGACACAACAACATAAAATACAAAAAACAATTCACACAAGAAACACCAAAGTTATTTTTAGCCTCGTACAGAATGTGGTCTATCATTCCCACTTTCCATGTGACACAGTAATCACACTAGAACTAGAATCTGAATGGGCAGGAGAAAAACAAGGATTCTGCATTGGTTCATTGTCTATTAATATGCAGGACTTATATGCAGTTAGTAACAAAAGGTTTTGCAGACGTAACATCTCACATTAAAACAAATGAAGTTGATCTAGTTTCACACTTTTCACACACAGAGATTGCTTTAATTCTGAACAAATTACAAGTGAATTATCAAACTTCTAACTCTTCTGTTGCTCAGGAAGTAACATATGCAATAAAGGCTAAAGCAAATACAAACTGTAGCATTACATATTTGCTAGTTTTCCTTCATGGCAGTGAAGCGATTCTCCCTACAGCACCATGTTAAAGTAACATGGTGATGTAGCTGAGGAGATATGTTCAAGAGGAGCAGCAATGATCACAAAGTGTTTCAACAGCAATATGCAAAAGTGAACAAAACTAAATAACAAAATCATTAACAAAGCAACAGGCCACTAGCAAACCAGCACCCAACATGAGCACACAAAGTCTTCTATTCTAATTTATTCTATTGATCAAACTCGATAATTTAAGTTTCCTTCTGCATGCTGCTGATTTCTCATGAGTGAGTGAAGTCCGGTCGCCCATGCATCAATAACAACCACCCTGGATCAGCATTAATGATGTGGCCATTATTGATTTTTCCAGTCTGGATGCGGAGGAGACATCAGAGTCTGACTCAAGCTGAAATCCGTCTACGCAAAATGACTGTTCAGATTTAACATGACAGAGAAGAAAGGAGGCAGTGGAGGTGAAATCAAACAATGAAAAGAGATTAGGAACAGAGAATGACCAAAAAGTGTGACTATTCTTAGAGGATATTAGAATTAAAAAGTTACATTATTCTATAAACTGTGAATTCTGCAGTACTCAAACTGAGATTAATAAAACTGTGGACACAGAAACCTACAGCACACCTTTCCTTTTGGCACAAGTGACATTTCCTCTCACATTCCACATTGTGAGTGGATGTATGTGTGTCACAGAGAGAAAGAGAGAGGGAAGCACACATACTGTTAATTCAATCAACACCGGTTTCTTCCGCCCCACAAACTTCATTCAGCGGCCTCATCTGATTATTAATCGGGACAAAGTTTGACGTTGTTGTGATGTGTGCGCACAGAATCGTGCAGCACGCACAAGCGCCTGCTGTGTGTACGGCGGTTTTATATAATTTTAATGGCGAGCAAAGATCAAGCCGTTGTTGGCATTTATCTGGAAGATACACAGAACAAATTAACTGCTTCATGTGCTTATGACACTGGTACAATAAAAGCTATCCTGTCAGGCCAGTCATCGCATCAGTTTGTCTCCAGAAATGTCGGCTTCTGCAGGTTTGGAAGTTAAAGGTGGATGCAGGTACTTTGCCATTTGGGGCGTAGTGGTTTGACGCTCAGGTTCAAACTCAGGACTCACCCGTACAAGGTTGCTGACTGCAGCCTGCACCGCGGCCACGGGCACAGTCAGATCCGGGATGGCTTTTCCGTCCACCTCCCCCTCTTCGTGCATAATGACCAGGTGAGAGATCTGCTGAGCCACCGGCTCCAGGATGCTCTCGATGGTCTTGGTGTGAAACACCGGCATCGTGAACGACTTTTACCGCAGCACCGACAGAAGAAAGGCGGCTGGTCGCTCCAGCACTGAAGATCCTCACTCTCTCCTCTCCTTCCCTCTCCTCTCCTCACTGGCAGGAGGACAAATCCCGAGTTGTCAGTCCAGCACCTGGGTAGTAACCCTCATGTGTCTCTACTGGAGTGCACCGTCTCCTCCGGTGAGCACCTCGGTAAAGGCTGGACTCAGACGGTCGGTGTCCTCCGGTGGGAGCGACCCAAATCGTGACAGAAGGAATCACCGCCCTCCACCCAATCACAGCGAAGAGATAGGCCTACAGCTGCTAAGCGTGTTGGTGTTGGTGCGCACTGACGCTTTCCCCTGCACGCACACGCACGCACCCACACACACATCATACACACACATACTGCAAACGAGAGCTCTTCCCAAATTACGTCATGCATGCCAGTAGCCCCAAAAAGGAAAGTGTTAGGGAAACTTAATGGGAAGAGATTATGATTCCAAGATATGGGAGAACAGGGGTTTGGAGAGGAGGGGTATAAGGTGTAATATGCAGCAGAGGAAATGCCTAAACACACAACTGTGTTTGGAAGCTGCCACTGTAGATTGATAAAGTTCAGCCTCACACTAATGAAACCATGGACGCTGGGGATGTGATCAGGAACTGGAGCAGTTTAATGTTCAAGAAAACTGGTGCTGGTGGTTTGTTTTTTATGAAGCTTTAAAGTTGCATTCGACACACGATCTATGTTCATTAAAAGGTGGGTCAGGAGTTCATGTCTCCAGGCCTCAAAGTCCAGGTCTAAAAAAAGACCAGGGATTCAGTTTGCTGCTGCTGAAAGAAGGAGTCTCAAAGATCCTGCACTGCACCCAGAGACTAAACTTGTTTACTTTTAAAGTGAGGATCCTCTATGAACAGCTGTCCCAGTACTTTGAGATTCACCTGACAAGTTGCACCTGTGTGAGTCCTGTCATAATTAATGCATTAAAGGGAAAAATCCAGCTGTAGCCATACTGTAATTTATCTGTGTATTGGCACTGGTCTGGGTTCTGGCGTTCCAGGTGTCTGATGTGTGTGTGCGTGTGTGCACCCATGTCTTTATTTCCTTGTGTGGAAAAAAATGTTTAAATACTATTCTTGTGAGGAAATTTAAGCAGGTCCTCACAAGTTTAAACAGCATTGTCAGGGTTAACGCTAGGTTTTAGGGTTAAGGTTAGAATAAGGTTTTGTTTAGGGTAGGGATAAACTTTAGGGTTAGATATTTAGTTGTGATGGTTAGAGTAAGGGACGCGGGAATGCATTATGTCAGTGTGTGTTTGTTTGCTGGAGGGTTGTCCCTGCTCCTCAAATCTGAATCTGTGTTGGGAAACTATGGTATTTACACGGACACCCAGTGTTAGACAGACAGCCTGCAGCCAAGAGACCCCCCTGTGTGCGGGTCTTGGATGTAGACCTGCTATCAAAACCAGAGCGTCTTGACACTCTGGTCCACCCAGTTAGAATAGACCCTGTTACTGCCCTCTCCTCTTCCTTAGGAATTGTCCTTAAAGAGGAGTAGGACTCATACTTGCAGCATCTCAAAGCCTTACATGGATTGAGGCAGAGTAGGAGAAGCAGTAAAGTAAACTGGTGTCTGTGAGTAATTGAGGGGGAATAGGACAGACTCCTATTGGCTCCAGTAGCCCTGCTGTGAGCTGTCTGTATATGTGGACTTGTCCAAACATACTTTGATAGAAAGCATTGCAGCAGGTTGCTTAGAGAGGTTTTAAAGGATGCTTTCACTGATGACGTGATGACCAGCTGGATTGTGGTTGTTCGGTGTATCCAGATGTGTTCATCACAATTTATATTGAATCTCTCTGTGTTCCTGTTGTATATGTATTTGAGTTGATTGATTGCTTGTCATGACTGCAGCATTTCTGGGAAGGGTGTGGGCGTTGGAGGTATGGAGTATTAGACAGAGAGGTGTGAGTCAGTGGACAACTCAACATGTAAACTCTGAGACTTTCTTGGGAAACATGCTCTCTGACAAGATGTGGCACTCTGCCTTTTCCACTCTGCAGCAGAACCATGTTTAGTAGGACATGGTGTACTTGTATTTCTATAATGCTGCATAAAAACACAAACAATTGTCTCTCACAGTCCTACAATTAATATAAAACTCCACAGAAACAAAAGCAAAATTGCTCTCTGTGTGCATCCATCCATTTTCTATACCTCTTAGTCCCCATAGGGGTCACGGGCATGCTGGAGCCTATCCCAGCTATCATGGGGTACACGCTGCCAGTCTATCAACTATTCACACTCTCAATCACACCTACAGGCAAGTTAGAGTCCCCAGTTAACCTGACTGAATGTCTTTGGACTGTGGGAGGAAGCCAGAGTGCCCAGAGAGAACATACACAAACTCGGAGAGAACATGCAAACTGCAAACCGTTCCAGGGAATCGAACCCACAACCTTCTTGCTGTGAGGCGACAGCACTAACCACTGCCCTCTCGGTGTGCATAGATTTCATAAATAATGTCTATGTTATATGTTACTAGCATGCACATTTAAAGAAAGACAATGGTGGGCTTGAGTTTGGTCGACCACTTACATTACCATCTGCCCCATCTTGTATTTAGCGCTAATCTAAATGAACCTGCTTAACACCAGCATTATTGTTTTCACTGTGATCATACAATTTTGCTGACTAACTAACAGAGCGAGTAACATGACTCAAACTCTTGTTTCATCATCATTAACCATGATAAATATTTAATTAAGTTTTCTGATTTTGTTTGTTATCTTTGTCTGTTTCACCTTGTTTTGTTTAAATTATCTGCTTATTAAGTTGATGTAGTAGTTATTAAAACCATACCTGTTTGAGTACAGAGACTAATTATTTTTTTATGATTTGCATCCTCACTGAATTTTTTTCCTTACAATCAGGGAACGACATACTTGATGTAGGAGGGAGAAAAGAGACTTTGTCTGTTTAATTCATGTTGCCATATACTGTATGTAGTTGTGGAGCAGATCATGCTGCTCTGTTGTCAGCGTCTATAGTTGTATTAGTGTCCTTTCTGATCATAGTTTTCATATATGTGTATATATTGTTCTCTAAAATATGAAATCTACTATGTGATCTGTACACACAACAGCTACTTCTCATTTGTCCGTCCTGGTTGTTCTACTAAAGAGTTGTCTAAAGACTGGGGGTGTTGTACAGATTGTAAAGCCCACTGATGCAAAACAGTGTTTGGCTGAATTTAAGGTTTGTTTGGCTGAATAAAAAGTATTTTATCACCTTCATCTGTATACATGTAGTGTATTTTTGCATTTCTGTTCTCATATCTTGCTGATTAAGAGATCCTAATCTCAGTAAGATTAGTTTATCGCATAGAACTGAAAGCCAATATTATTCCCTCTTGGCATAAGACAACGAAGATAAAAACTGCTAAATTTCTGAGGTTAGCCTATATGAACATCTTTTGTTTCTTTGAATGTTTTAAGCAGTGGTGACTTAGATTATTTGAGGTACTTGCTGTGTCCATAAACTGCATAGCAAAACTGTAGTCAGATCAGGCAAGAAGACAAGCCAGGTTACTTTCTTGTGTATCAGATTATCATGAGCTATCTGTGCTTTAAGTGTATTTTTTGTTACATGAGTAATTACAGTATGTGAAGATAAATCTGCTGCAGTCCATGCGATAAACATTTAATAGAGTAATACGTAGTGAATTTAGATAGATACAAGAATAAAGCCTCACATTTTGAATTAAATGCCTTTAATGATTAAATAAAATAGATGCAACTGACCAAAATAAATTCATACAACACAATTTGTTCTAGCTTGATTCATGTGACATTTCATATAGAATGATAAGTCATTTCCCATTACTTATACATCATATACATTCCTAAGATGCTATACTGATCGATCCACTGTCTCTAAAAAATGTAACAGGTGTGGATTAAACCATCAGCTGTATTCGGTTTGGGGCGGAAGTGAACATGATCTTCAGTGTGTTTGAGATTGATGGGCTGCCTCTTAGTAATTATTGCACATCAGTGCCCTCCAGTGTTTGATTTAAGAACACCTTCAATAAAGAACAGTATAATTTAAAGTGAACTCAATAAAACAGACATACATTGTATACCAGTTTTTGATTATCTTAGTTTCTGCAAATATGTGGTGTGTATATGCATTCAAGTGTATTGAATTGCAAAAGAGAGAAAAAACATGTAGGGTTTGGAAATTAATGAGCATGATGTATGTAATGCAAATATTTTATTTACATTTATATCAAAAATATTTAAAAGCAGGACCAGCCTTGTACAAGAGGAAATACATATAAAATTAAATTAAAAATATAAGTTATAATAAGAAATAAATAGATTTTATGCGTGCTCTTAAAAGGGTGTTACAACAAAATATATTAAACATTCACTTTAACTATTAGATAATTCCATTGTAAAAAGTTGTTTTCAATTTGCATTAATGCAACAATTCCAGCTACACATAACTTTAAACTTCTATACATGCTTTCGCACACAGGACTCACAAATACGCTGCCAAGTTGTACCTTAGGAGACACAGTCACGCTTTTATTTAGGGGGATACATTACTCCTTTTGTGTACTCGGAGAGCCCAGTATTTGTCGCAATCCAGTCGTTGTAGTTGGTGACCTTTGTGTAAACACCTGGATTGTTCTTCTTTGCACAACCGTCACCCCAGCTCACCACCCCAAATAAAAACATTCGGTCTGCCACGTTACACACCAAAGGACCACCAGAGTCACCCTGTGAGGAGAGGACAAAGCCGTCAACTACAGCATGAAGAACGGATCAGATTATCTTCTGTTGCTTTTGAAAGTGTAAATGGATACAGAGTGATTTTGATTTTCCACACATTTACTGTAATGCTTCTCAAAGTTTGGAAAATTTTGCAGTTGACATTTCATTTCTATCGATTGAATGAACTTTTAGGACTAGAATGATCCATTTTTAAAATCGGTCTCGGTGTATTGGTGTAAGAAGTAAGTTAGTAAGAGAAACACAAGAAGATATTCATATCATACTGTAAGCATTTTACAGTATTAAAAAATTATACATTTTAAAACAAAACCTCTAGAGGCTCTTTTTGCACACATGCACAGATACATGATTCTTTGCTCACCTTGCAGGCGTCAGTGCTCCAGTCACGGCTCCCAGCACAGATCATGTTCTTAGTGATTTTTTCTCCATAATACAAGTCACTTTTACACTCAGTCTGGGAAATCAGTTTTACCTCTGCCTTTTTCAAGTACTGGGAGTACTGCCATGTTTCTGCAGAAAACAATTGTTAGGTGTCAGAATCACTGAAAAGGCAATGAGTCAAACATCAGTGATGTTTACAGGTTTGCAGTTATTACCGAATGTCTCCTTCCCAAATCCTGCAATGCTGCATTGAAATCCTGAAGGTAGCCGAGTGTGAGATGGAGGAAGACACACTGTCCGTGTAGACGTTGACTTCACTGCACATCTTCCATCGCTGCTTCTGATCTTCAGTAGTGCTGAAATACAGAGACAAACACATCTTTGAGTCCTGTACATAAAGCACAGATATAGCTCTTTTTGCTTTTTTAAATATGTACTGAACATACACAGAGTGACATCTGTGCTCACCTATGTCATTGTTGAAGCTGGATTCATTATAGTCTTGGTGAACGATTAGTTTTTCTACAGTGAAGTTCTGCTCCCTGGCAGCATCTGTTTCATTAATGGCAGTCTTTCCCAGGTATACAGTCAGATGCGCGCTGCGGAGACTGAACAAAAGACAACCACAAATGGTTAATACACTGACACATAAAGGTGTGAAAACATTCAACTTACCCACAAGAATCATAGGCTATTGTTATTACAATACTGCATGACTGTTGCAGCAAATTATATATTGTATGTTTTTTGTGTGTTTTCTCACCCATTAGAGAAGCAGTGTGCAGCTGTGAGAACCCAACAAGGTGCAATGAGAGAGCCGCCGCAGAGGAAGTGACCATGCCGATAAAAAATAGCAGCCACCCATGGATGTGACTCAATAGGTGCGAAAGAACCACCAACAATTTTATACCTCCTCTCTTCAGACCTCGTGTCACCACATGTCAGCTCTGCAGGGACAAACAGGACAGTGAATGCTATGAAGTAAATAACATGATGGCACAAACTGTAATTATACATAAAAATACCTGTATCTATAGCGGGTGGAGGATTTACTGAAGGTGTTTGACCTGTATGTGAGAAGTAAGTACAGACCGTTAGAAAATCTTTATAAAACATGTAATATGTCTCTTATTTTTAAAATCCTAATGTCAGACTTACATTTGGAAATCCTACAGAATTCTCTCACATATCTCCATCCTCTTTTGACCCTGCACCATGGCATCAAGCTCTGGTCAGGATTCCTAGTATTCAAGAGCAATAATGTAAAACCAGTCTCACTGAAAACTTTCTGTATACCCAATATCTAAGATATCAAATATCTAAGCCTTGGTGGGTTAAAGTATACCTGCAGTAATGATGACTGCCAACACCCTTTGATTCGCCCCAAGGGTTACTAAACTGGTTCCAGTTGAGACACTTGCGGCCTTTTGCTGACTCAGAAACGTATCCCCTGTAACTGCTCCCATCCCCAGACAGACACATCTCTGAATATCAAAATGCAAAGAGAGACAACACCAATTAATGCAAACAAAGGTGAAAAATTAATATTAAGAATATATATTGCCTGTTGACTTACCTTGACTGGGTCTGACTGGTTTGGATCGTCTTCGTGAATCAACCTGAGTAACACAAACAAACTCAGTCATACAATACACATTCACAAAACATTCTGAACCCTGAGAATGGTTATTTAAACTAAAGTTAACTTCCTTTTATAGCTTCTTACCACATGAAGACTGAGCACTGCAAAGATGGTGAGGGTGACTAACAAGTTCATCTTCACTTCAGGTTTTGCTTCTCCTTTTTGTAGATGCTTGTGTCTGAGACAGACTAAAAAAGAAAAACAGAAATGGAACATAACAACAGTGAGCGACTGGTGTTAAAGCTCATCTACCCTTAAATGGAGTTTATGTTTAAGCACATGACAGCACAGCAAAAACTGTCGCATGCTTAAACTACTATGACCTTCTTGTGTGTGGGTTTGTGTTCTCAGTTTCTTAGTTCTACATTTCTGTAGACTGCAAGTGTACATTCACTGCAGGGGGAAACTGTGCTGTGGATGTTTTAGTGTGAGAGCAGCAGACAGAGCATGCTAACTGTGTGCACTCTGTACTATAAACATAACCTCTTTAGATTAGATGAATTCTGCACAGCATGTACGCCACACTATCAATGCTATCCTGGATCCATCCAATCCATCTCATCTGCTTTATGATGAACTGTGGCAGCCACAACTTATTCAGCCACAGACTGATTCAACCAAAAAGCAAGACAGAACACTTCAGGGGGTCTTTAGTGCCCACTGCCATTATACTTTACAATAACATGTCTGCACCATCTCAAGTGTAACTCACTAATTCAATTTTTCATTTCTTTTAGGTTTACCTGCTCTGTATTGCACTGCAACAAATACATTTCTCCGTCGGGAAACATTAAAGTATTCTCTTATCTCTTATTGTCTCACAATGATCCTGCAATGTAAATTGAAAACTAGATATTTCTAGGACATGTTATCAAGGTGATGACGACAATATTAGTTTGTTTTGGTTGAACTCAACTTGTTAGCATTTAGAAAGTGAATAAAAACAACATATGCCCATATATTTTTCTGAATATCACAATCCAGTATGGTTTCTTAGAGTTCTGTTTACCTTTCTTTCCAAATGTGCAATTCTGATAAAAGCTCTTTGTTGTTTCTTCCAGCTGGAGAGACCGTTATCTCTCTGTATCCTCAGATCGGCACCTGTGCTATGGGAGGACTTAGGCTCTTACCTCTTCTTGTGTTACAACACTGATCCTCCCTGTGTTGCCTCCCACTTAAAAGCATAGACTTAAGTGGGAGGGATTTAGGAGAACACATGAAAACATTACTAGACATCCAATTGCTGATCAGTATTTTCTTGACTAAAGACTTTGTCATGTCCTGTGACATACACCCCCACCACACTCGTTCCCTCAAACCACAGAAATAATATTGAAACAATACAGCATGTTACCAAAATTGGTAGCATGTTGAATGCAAACGTCTGCGGATGTGAGTGCAGAAACACATCCCATTTAAAATTAGGTCAGGTCTGAAATTCATAAATGATTAAATTATCCTATGATATCTATATTAGCTATATTAATCGACTTATACTTGATTGATGAACAGGGTTTGTTGACCATAAACAAAAGACCTCAAAATACAGAAAAATATAATAATTGAAATGGTGCAAAAAACAAGTATTTTAGAAATGTATGTAATTGGTGAATTAGTGCAACATATTATCATCATTATACTATAGGATGTCTTTTAAATTATGCATTTTACATAATTTCATTACAAGACTAAAATGTGTGAATGGTAATATATCTCCAACAAGTCCTCGTCATATATGGTAAATTCAACACAAAAAGCATTTATCATTTACACCCGACCACAGTTGCCCACACAGACTGCTTTTAGTTCTCTTCTTGAAACTTGATTCTAATAAAGATACACACAGCACGTATACTACTATAAAACAGTAGTTTTATAGCTAGTGACCATACACTGACTCATTCATCCTCTTTAATCATCAACGTGTTGCATATCGACAGATCATTCATTCAGACACAAAGCATGTATTCCCGAAAATTGATAGAATGGTCATTTTTACCAGAAGATTGGGTTCAACCAATTCTTTACTCCTGAATTTGGATAATAAAACAGCTGTCTTTCAAGAAAACATTCCTTACAAATCTTATTAAAATAATGTAAGACAAATTCCCGTAAAACAAAAAGGCATTGTTATGAATTTTGCATGGGGATTTCTAAAATCTCCAGCATAAATGTTACCTCATCAACTACTTTGACGGCCGCGTGACTCACATTTCCTCCTCTTTAATGGAGACAATAACCAGATATGACACATATTAAAGAAATGGGAAATAAACATGATGCCAAGTCAGAAAGCATGAAACAACTATACACAATAATGACTGAATTCACCACGTGCAGCAGCCTTCTCTGGAAGACTGAAACAGAGTCTGCACTTCAAAAGTTTCCTCACAGGTGCTTTAGCAAAAGAAGAACAAGTATTACACATAAATTACACAACACAGAAAAAACCAAGATATTTGTGGTTAAAGCCATCTTAAAGCTGGAGTGTTTGATTTTGTCATTTTGTCTTCTGCCTCCTTCTGTCTAGACAGGTTCAAAAACGGATGTATCTACCTCCCTATCATATTAAATCTACCTGTTTGTTCATCTTTGCTTAATCTTGGCCATCTTCTTATATCGTAATTGTGCAGTTGCTCTAGAGGAATGAGTTGTTATGATATTATAACAGGGGCCTACAGATTCCTATGTAACAGGCCTGAAGCTGCTAACAGCTGATGTTTTACACACGAAAATCAGACAAAGGAGACATTATAGTTGCCAGCAGAATGTCCTCTGTATTTATTAAATCTATTTCATTTTCATTTTTTGATTTGAACCATGGTAGTTTCCTATTCACACTGATCTTTTGTATTTATTATATTATATTATATTATATATATTTTTTGCACTTAAAAACACTAAACCACAATTCCATTAAATCAAATGTGAACATGCATATATTTGTTGATGTCACACCTATGGTTGGTTTCTTTCAAAAAAAGATACAGATTGACAAAACACATTTGTGCATTTGTACTTCAGCTACATACAGTATACGTGTAGCTATTACACAAAGGTCAGTATACCTCTGACCCTTGCAGACCAAATGCACATATTGAAATTAAAACAACTTACATGCTGTGTTTTTATATTTATATATGCTAGTTTTTATATTTCTATAGGCTACAAGAGTGCGTGGGAAACACACCAACTCAGAGCATTGAAAAAGGGGAAGTGGAAGCCCTTAGAAAACAAAAAACATTTTTAGCTTAATCTGATGGTAAATTAGAATAAACGTCACAGAAAAGTCTATTTTATAGTGTGGTTGCTAATTAGTTTTTGTTAAATTATTTTCACACACTGAACTAATTGCACTACCTCAACAATTTCCGATCAGCTAATCCGTTTAATCATGTGATGCCTGTCTTCTTATCCTTTCCAGCATACTGAAGAAAAAGAACAACTGAAAACAGCTGTTGTGTACACATTTAAAAATTTGCACACTATTAGTTTTAATGATTCCCTGTCTCTGTTTGCTATTCAGACTCACATTCACGTTTATTCAGAGTCTGCAGACACAAAACTGTTTTTTGTGCAACTTTAAGGGGCAAGTAACAAATAAAAGAAGTATATAATAAAAAACAAATCACTGAAAACAGAGCATTTGATAAGCAAAATTAAATTAAATATCAATGTAAATATGTTCCCCAGTTAGTTTCTGACTGAATGCATGTTTCTGTAACATCATTTTGTTTAAAAGATTGGGACATTGTGATTTATCCCTGCCCATATACTGACCTATAGGTTAAACGATAGCGAGAGGCAAGATGATTCAGTTGCACGTAGATATACAGCTAGCGCACCTGCTCATGGACACATGACGCCACGGGAAAGAATAACTCTTGTTGCATTTTGCTGTTTATTTGCAATACATGAACTTAACAGTCCAACCGTTGTTTGGGATTTGTAGTTGTACCTGTAGGTGAACACATCTGCCATGAAAGTAAAATTTATGTCCACATGTCTTTATGATGTCAAAAAGACCCCATGCCAGTCTTTATATTAGCTGCAGGCTAACCAAAACCAACTGAGATTTTTTTATTTAACGTAACATTTTACCGTCATTCACTATCAAATTTGGTCTTACAATTGCACCCTAACAATGCGTCCCACGACCCTCCGGTAAAACCACAAGTAAGTTTAAACTGCAAAATAAAAGCTAAATATCTGAATGCTGCATTATATTGATATTAAACTAAAATATGCTGTACTGTAGCTCAGACAGTCTGGTTATAGTTTATTGTGTGAGTACTGTTAAGATAAGATAAGATAAGATAAGATAAGATAAACCTTAATTCATCCCACAGTGGGGAAATTTCCATGTTTCAGCAGCATAGAATATACATTGTACAACAAAACAGACTATCAAAATACAATATTTACAGTTTAAAATTAGAGAAAAATAATAAATAAGAGTAAAAGAAAATATATTGCAGAAGTACACAATCACACAAGCAGTTGCACCATGGGTGGTTTGTAATTGCACAATTTCATAAGAAAAAAGAAAATCGTTTTAAAGTGACTAATAGTGACTGATAGTGATAATGGTTCACTGGGAGCAGTTCTGGTTGTAATGCCGTTAGCTGACACAGTTCTGTAGTTTGTCATCTCCTCTCAGTGAGACTGGACAGAGATAACATAAGACAACATCCACCTAGTGGCAGGCAAGTCATCGCTTTACATTGTACGGTGGCCCCCAGAGACAAAGGATGTACAAATATGAAAGCACAAACAAAAAGGGTAACACACTGCTAATTACACAACACAAACTAAAGGGAAACGTGCTGCAAACCCCAAACGTTCAAATAGATTATCCTACAACGGAAGTGCTCCAGGACGCCAGGCAGAGCAGTGACCTTGTAGTTATGTTGTAGGATAGTCTATTTGCAGCGTTTTCATTTTGTACATGCTTTTCTATTTGCTATTTGTTTGAGCTGTGTGATTCACAGTGTGTTTTCTGTTTGTTTGTGCTTTCATATATCTGCCTGCTTTGTCTCAGGGAGCCACCATAACATTTTCATTAGAGAGGGATCATATGTAATCTTTATCATCATCTCATCATGACTAACTAAGCCAGTAATAAGCCTCTAATCTTGTGTCCTGACCGAAACACAGTGGTGAGCATCAACTATCCTCCAGCTTACAAGATAACTCTTTCCCTCAACTACCCAGACAGAACATTGGATTCAGTGCAACATTAAAATCTTGAATTCTGATTGAAGGAGTAACACTTAAAATGCTGACTGAAATCACTCACTTGAACAATGTATATACATTTAATGCCACTTCATAAGATATTTTGGAAACATTCTTAAGTTCATGGTAGAGTTATATAGTTAAGAAGATCACCAGTAGCCTGAATTACTTTCACATTTAAAGAGAAAGGACCAGAGCATACGGTAGACTTCCGCGCATATGTTCAGCTTCAGGTTTACACGTAACATATGCTTATGCCAGACTTTATTCACATGTCACAGCCTCCTCTTATTTATATGCTGTATATAACTGTGATTATGTTCTCAGTCAAATCCCACAAGCAGTTTTAACCCAAAATTGCACAATTAGGGTATTACTATTACTACAAATAAATTCTGCATTACTAATTCAAAGCAGAGCTTAACTATGCTGAACTATTTTATGGAACATTACATATTTACACATTACATACTACTAAGTAACATTACTTCCAGTGGATAACAATAGTTATGTCAAAATAAAAAATCTTACATATTGTGTTATTTCTATGCTCCATTGGTGAATTGTGTCACATGCACAAGCTTTTACATTTCTTTTATGTGTGATTTTTGCACACAGGAAACACACTGACATCATTAGAGAACTGAGAGAAAAAAAGTATGATTCAAATCTTATTTTTAGAGTAGACCTTATAGAAATATCTGCTAACTTGATCAAAGTGTGGTTATCTTAAATTAGAATTTAAACTCAAGAGGGGAAATGATTAATTCACACTTACTTTACACTTGAGACATTTGGGTTTAAGATCAACAGTTACAGTTTAGCAGCACTGCAGCAACATAAGCTGTGTTCAGATATGTCCTGCATGTATCTAAACATTATCTGGGTAAGCTGCATGTGAGAACATAAATGTGCAACTCAGCTATCCATATGTTGAGCTGCACCCCATTCAGTGTGTGGCTGCAGTGGAATTGATTTGCCTATTCATTTGAGATGGGAACCCAAGTTTCACTACATGGCAGCGTTGCAGGCCATAACAACGATACTGTCTAACAACAGAAGCCTGTGTGCCACCCACAAACATTAAATGAACTAGAACAGCTGAGAGACAACACATCTTTTCTTGCTTTTACTTAATTTCTTATCAAATGTGTAAAATACTAGTTAAAGGATATTTAAAGTAAATAAAATGCAATATTTGGTTGCTTTAGTTTACTTGTTTACAATAATTACAATCAATCAATCTACAATCTTGTAATACTAATTGTTTTCTTAAGTTAAAAATGGCTTGATTTTTCCCCTAGACTGCTCTCAGGTAAAACCTCAAGCCTAAAACCATTTATTGTTTGAACAATCAGTATCACAGAACAACAGCAAACACCTTTCAGTCATGTAACAATACATTTCTTCATTTAAAACTTGGGTCACCTGATACATAACGTAGTATGTAAATGTAAAGTAAATATCATCAAAAAACCCAGATGTCTTCAGTGTACAACAAAAACAAATAAACTGGCCTCGCTGTTCCTTTACACTTGGAAGGAAATTTCATTTCTTTAACTTTCACATTATTTGTTGTTAGCTACAATTATTCCCAGTTTCAAAACGTTGTTTAGCTAGACATTTATCTTAACATCTGCAGACACACACTTATTGTGCATCTTGCAGAGACAACAAAGTAATAAATAAATAAATCATATACAACACGTATATAATAACAAGATTTAACACTTGCTACGCAAAGACAAAATTTAATTAAATTAACTGAATGTAAAGATGTTGTTCTGAATGTTGCAGTGATTGTTGTTTCGTTGTTACCATAACAGCTTGGTGATCATTGCATCAGGCATTATACATTGAAATCACCAGTATTGTCACATTTCCTGACTGATTTGTTATGGTCTTCTGTAACATTTGACAGTTTGATTTCTCCCTAACAAGACAAATAACATGAATAAAATAAAAAGAATAAAAGATATTGGTGATATGAAAAATTAAACATCATTTTCATCCCATTGATGTAATGGTTCAAGTTTTGCTATTATTGAAAGATTTTAGTTAACCAACAAAAAAGATGTGAGATTACATGACATATTTCAATATGTGTATTATTACACATCATTTCGGTTTCTACTGCAACAAAACAAACTTTGTTCTCTGTGAACAGGTAAACACAAAAACTAAGGCATTTAACTAAAATGACTAAACTAAGATTGAAAACTGATTAGAAAGTTACAGTTACAGTTACACACAATTAGTTACAGTAAAACTAAAGTATGAAGAATACTTCATTTTCAGATTCATATTATCATTGGATTCTAAATACTGATGCAATAATGTGCTTATACTGCATGAAGAAATGTTGGACTACTTTATATACTGTCACTTAATGCCTGATAATACATCATAGCTGATCTTTTAGTTAATTATATTTTGTATTAATTACTAGAATTTGCGAAGTTACCAGTCCGCAGAGGTGAAGAATAATCAAGTGCAATACTTACAGTACAATTTTGACATACATAAACCTTTATTCCTCAACAATTAAGAGGGAAATATTGCACTTTTTAGTTTATCTTCATCTCTAAAAATTGAGTAAATTCATTTACTCAGTTAATGTTATGTTAATTTCTATCATAAAATATAATTAACTCATAATATTAGATGTATGATAATGATGAAACAGCTCCGCCTGCCTTTGTTGCACAGGTGGTGACACAGAGAAAACCACCTTATTTAATTAATTATTAAAAATTTTTCTTTGCCATGTTTGTCACCTTTGAAATTTGTTAAACTAATATGTTGTCAACAGTATGACATTAAATATATATAGTCTTTGTCATGGTTGCACTTTTTCTTGAATTTGTGTACTTACACCACCTGTGGTTGTCAAATAAATGTGGAATAAAGTGGAAAGTGGAAATGAATTAAAAAGTACAACATTTGCCTTGTATTTGGCGTGGAGTCAAAGTATAAATTGGCATTACCCTAAATGTAAATACTGAAGTAAAGTAAGTAAAGTACAGTACATTAGTGGGGAACACACCTCCATGTGCTCAACAGTGTAGTTTTTGTACTGTACTGTAAAGTGTGGGCATGTGGCTCCATCTGGTGAACAAAATAAGACATGGTCAAAGTTCTGAAAGTGTTTGCAGCAGTTACTGATGAGCACCGCTGATTATATAGTAAAAACTGAAAAATGAAGAGGCATGCTTTTTGAAACCTTTCCATGCACATTTTGTCATGTAGTTTGGGCAGATGGGAATCCCCCAACAGAGGGTGTAGTCCCGCGGAGTAAAGCACACGCATGCGCAGAAGCCATTCATGCTTGCCACAGTTGTACTTTCACTTTATTCAGACTTCGTGCTGTGTCTTTCTAGCTAAAGATTACCACTGAAAACTACAACAAAACACAACATAAACCTGAACTTCACCGCCGTGTTGGATGGACTATAAATGGTGAAGGTAGTATTTCGCCGGTTCGACATTTTCTATTAGAAGACGAACCGTAAACAACACGGTTAGCCAACTCTGAAGTCATGTTCAGGCATCTAAAGTAATCTGATTACCATCTGGCGACTCTGACCTCCGGTACAGGTGAGTTTATAATCTTTGTGGAGTGGCATATAGTTTAGCTTTAGTACACCTTCAGGTCACTGTAGCTTCAAGAGGCTATAACCCTTTTCAGCTAGGTGAAGTTTTTGAAATTACATTTTCTCAAGCAATATAAAATAGACATAAAATAAATATTTTAGCACGTTGAGTAGACTGGGAAATACTAACATTTTCCTCTGGTAGCATAGAAACACGTGTAACGAGCAGAATCCATGATGAAGATATGCCATTAGTCTGTAATGTTTCTGGATACTGACAGGTTTTTATTTTGTGTATTTCTTTAGCTAAGGTCCTTTGCAGACTATCTCTTTGCAGACACATTATGGAGAGGGCTGCGCTCAGACAGAGCCAGTTATGTGGCTCTTGGGAATTGAAGGAGAGACTTGGGATGGGAGGCTTTGGGCACGTCTACCTGTACCAGCACCTTGTAAGTTTTGGCATCTGCTTATACACGAAGGAGATCATAACATCCGGACTCAGGTCTGTCTTTAACTTGGTTCTATGTCCTGTCTGTGTTTGGAGCAGGTGTTGAGTGAGAAGATAGCTGTGAAACTTTGTCGCCTGGAGCTGAACTCCAAGAACAAAGACCGCTGGAGCAGAGAGATCCAGATCATGAAGAAGTGAGGACATATCATCTAATTGAGTTCACCTATAACTGTACATTTTCTTCTTGTTAAGCCATCTATGCGTGTTTGGCTATCTCACTATTACAGGCTGAAACATGTGAATGTTGTTCAGGCCAGAGAAGTTCCAGAGGAGTTGAGCTCCATTGCATTAAATGATTTACCTCTGCTGGCAATGGAGTACTGCTCCAGAGGAGACTTGCGCAAGGTACCAAATGGGTAAATAATAAACATCTTAAATATTTTTTTCAAACACTGCATAATTAACCAAATTCTCTTCATCATTTAGGTGTTGAATAAACCAGAAAACTGTTGTGGGCTAAAGGAGAGTGAAATTCTCTCGCTGCTCAGTGACATTGGTAATGTTTTGATCACCTTTTATAGTGATTAAAAAAGCCACAGGTATTCCTTGTTGATGCATAATCTATATGGAATATTTTTACAAATACAGGTTCTGGTATCCAGTATCTCCATGAAAATAAGATCATTCATCGGGACCTGAAGCCAGAGAACATAGTTCTGCAGGAGATAGGTGGAAAGGTGAATTCAGTTTTTGTACATGCATATAGTCGGTATAATAAGCAGTGTAATATATTCATATATTTATTTCCTCTGCCTTTTTGTAATTATGAAAATATGTTTTCCATCAGCTTGTCCATAAAATCATAGATCTAGGTTATGCTAAAGACCTAGATCAGGGCAGTCTCTGCACGTCCTTTGTTGGAACTCTCCAGTACCTGGTATGTGTTGTATCAATAATACAGTGCTTTTCAAGTAATATTTTTTATTTTGAAAGAGATGTCAACAATCAAAATTAATATTAAGTAACATAAGTAATCTGTATGTGTGCCAGGCTCCAGAGTTGTTTGAGAGTAAACCCTACACTGTAACAGTGGACTACTGGAGCTTTGGGACGGTGATCTTTGAATGCACTTGTGGCTTTCGCCCCTTTTTACATCACATGCAGCCTGTACAGTGGTGAGTTAACATAGCATCTGTATTCTGAAGAATCTGGGACTACACTGTCCATTATTCTTCAGTGTACAAACATTATTGTAAAATATATACGCTTATAATGAGAGGATCTATTAATTCAAGTAATTGTGTGAATGTTTATGTTGAACATAAAATAGCCTTGCTATATTCACAACTCCTGGCTCAGATATAAATGGGGAATAGGAGACTTATATACAATACAGGAATATAAACAATACCAAAAAGTATGCATGATACACACTTTTTATTGATAAGTCATAGTAATCTTTGAAATGTTCTATGGATTTATTTTTATTTCTTATTTTCATTTCATTTTTCTCTGGTTTTGAAGGACAAGTAAAGTCAAGAACAAAGGCCCCAAAGACATCATGGCAGTAGAGGATATGAATGGAGAAGTCAGATTTTCCACACACCTCCCATATCCCAACAATCTCAGCAGGTAGACACAAAAAGACACCTCTTTGGAAGTACCAGTTAAATGTCCCTCATTTGCATCTAACCTATGTGTGTGGTCATAGGCCGCTGCTGGAACCAGTCGAGTCTCTTCTCCAGATGCTGTTACTGTGGGACCCTGCAACACGTGGTGGAGGGCTGGATCCTGACACAAACAAACCATACTGCTACACTATCCTACAGAATATTCTCAACATGAAGGTTAATAATTTGAACATGGCTTGTGCTTAGACTCACGTAAACCAGTTTCTTTATGGCTTTAAGGTTTTATAGATGCAACTAAACTAGAGGAAAATATTTTGCAAATGTATTTTTCCAGGTGATTCATATATTGGACATGACATCAGCCCAGCTGCACTCTTTGGTTTTGGGGGCTGAGGAAAGCTTACACTTCCTGCAACTTCGCCTAGAGACACACACTCAGACACACATCTCCCCGCAGAGTCAGGAGCTGCTGCTGGAGACGGGATTTTCCCTCGACCCACGCAGACCTCCTGCACACTGTCTGCCAGATGGACTGGTATGTGACACACATACACAAACGAAAATATCTAATCTGAAACAGGCCCAGCCACAAGTACATACACAGCAGTGGACAGTATGAAAATGTTTTTTTATTTGGATATTTTAAAATAAGATGGGTTTGTTTTAAAATTTTGGATAATTCTGCTCTATCATGTGTCAACAATGCATTTAACATTTGTTTTTGAGTGGGTCTTTTATAGAGTAAAAGTAAAAAAGTAACTATATTTGTAATAATTGTTTGATCAGAACCTCTACTGAAACACACCCTGGTGTGCACAGTGATATTTTATTTCTTCCTTCAGCAAGGCTGGGACACCTCCATTGTCTTCCTTTTTGATAAGAGCCTGACCAAGTACTCTGGACCACTGACTGCCAGACTTCTGCCAGACAGTGTCAACTTTATAGGTGAGATTACATTACAGTGAGCTGTAAAGGTCTGCAAACAGCTTGGTTTGCTGTTGGTCTCTGTAGGGTTTACTTTAGCATTGAAATTATTAACAGAATTCATGTTTGAGCAAACTGTGTAATACCTTGACATGTATAGTGAATCCTTTGAGTTTGCTGTCCAAGTTAAACTGTGAATTATGTCTTTTTTGTAAACTATGTGTTTATCTCAGTCAGGGAGACTAAGACACAGCTCCCACTCTCCGCACTGAGAAAGGTGTGGGGGGAAGCAGTCAGCTACATCTGCGGACTGAAAGAGGACTACATTCGCTTGTACCAAGGCCAGAGAGCTGCTATGTAAGTGCATAACCACAGACAAATGTACATATTTTCCCACACTGAAACATCCATATAACGTGTTTGTGTATACACAGGCTGAGTCTACTGCGTTACAATACCACCTTAACACAGTACAAGAACAAGTTATTCTCCCAGTCACAGCAGCTCCGAGCCAAACTGGCGTTCTTTAAGACCAGTATCCAGCATGACCTGGAGCAATATGTCAAGCAGAGTCAAACTGGTATCTGTAAGTGGATGTTATTTTGTTGCTGTGGTAATTTCATAGTCATTTCAAATCATTTCTGAAGCCTAAAGTGACCAAACTGCTGTTTGTCTGTTTATATGAAGCTTCTGCAAAAATGCTAAAAACCTGGCAGGACAATAAAGGGAAGGCTGATGAGTTTACTAAGGTATAAAAGTTTAAGTGACAGTTTCATAAAAATTGTACTCAAACTTGCATTTGCTTAAGGTATTTAATACAATACATAATATGATATTATTTCTGCTGAAGGTTGCAGATGTGGGGTATCTGGATGAAGAGATAGTGTCTCTACACTCTGAGATTGTAGAGTTGCAGAGGAGTCCATTTGCAAGGAGACAAGAAGATGTAATGGAGCAGCTGTAAGTATCTCTGTCATAGTTGCACCATAATCTTCAAACTGACTAGTGTGCACAGATTAACTCTCTTTTTTTGTCCTTTTTTCAGAGAGGAAAAGGCTATTGAACTCTACAAGCAACTGAAAGCGAAATGCAAAAGTTAGTGCAGCTCATTACACATATAATAGTTAAAGTGAGTTGTAGGAATTCCTGTGTTTTGTTGATTATCAGTCACATTGAGGAATCTGATAATGTTTGTTGGTATGTATACCATTCAGAAACACAAAAGTAAGTTGGATCTCATATTGTGCAGAAGGATCCAATAAATAAACACATTTTAGGGGGTGCAGTGATTTAATTAAAGAAATAAAGTATTTTTTTGCATGGCTATATCATTAGACATGAACAGAATGATATTAGGAATGTTTGTGCAGGCCCCGACCCTCCACATGGCTACAGTGACAGCTCTGACATGGTTAAAACCATACTCCAGACAGTTCAGAACCAGGACAGAGTGCTGAAAGAGTTGTACACTCACTTGAGGTAAATCATCCTAACATTTATTCCAAGCATGTGCACACATAGCTATGCGAATGTGAGCGTAATTGAGGGGTCATCTTACAATTACCTGGGCATCATTGATGGTTTTTCCCATCTCTCTTTTCTATAGCACAATTCTGGTGTGTAAGCAACGCATAGTTGATTTATTCCCTAAGTTGGAGAGGGCGAGAAAGAACATAGAAACTACAGAAGCAGCTGTGATGCAGATGCAAATGAAGCGACAGAAGGAGTTCTGGTACCTCCTCAAAATTGCCTGTGTGAGTATGTAACAGTTGGCACTACAGAAAACATGATTAGCTATCAGTGATGTTTAAAATGCTGAAATATTACTAAATATATAAGTCAAGTGACACTTTAGCTAATACAGTGTGTTATTATTATTTAGTCCCAGAGCAGTTCTCAATCACAGATCATTTTGGAACAACCCACTGACAGGTAAGATGTTTAAAATGATGTTTCAGAGAGTTTGCTATATATTACAGTTAAATTTGAATTACACTTTTGAAGGCCTTAGCCATACTAAAGCATTGCGTGATTATTTTTCTGCCATTAGCTTAATTGCAGGGTTAAAATCTGCACCATCTCAGCCCAGGTCCTTAAAGCACCCTGTCCAGCTTGTTTTCCAAATATCACTGCACTTATAGCATCTGATTGGCTGACCACACCTGATCCAGGTAATCAGCAGTGGGTAGGGCAGGGATAGCTGGAAAACAGGCAGGACAGTGTGCCCTGAGAACCACTGATTCACACAACACAGAATGAGTTCAGTGATCTTCAAAACCTAAAAATGACTTTTGTACCAACCACAAATCTGCCACAAGAGGTCACCCTATGCACTTGCACAGCAAAAATGGACTGTACTGATTTACTGATTATTTTAAGACATACCATCTATTTAAAGTCTCTTTTCTCTCAGTGAAACTGTTCATCAGTTACTGGATGAGAATCACCGTTATCAGAGTCAGCTAACATCTCTACTTCAAGACGCCAGCCAGGACATGGAGCACAGTGTCATGGTACGGTATAAAATGTGAAGGCGTGTTAACTTCCATTAACCATATGTATCCATTCAAATGTAAACTTAACCATTCACTATTTATAATTGTCTCGCAAGGAGGCACCGTAGCAGATATTATTATATTATTAATCATCACCACACATACATGTACATTGACTGTGTATGTAGTTTATTGTGCTAAAGATTTGCTTCTCAAAATGCTAGGGATCAAATTTTAAGAGGGATAATTGTCATGATATTGAACCATACTGAACACAATTTTGTGTTCAGTATGGTTGTAGTAAAAATTACTTAATTTATTATTTTCTCTCTCAGGATCTGGATTGGAGCTGGACTCAGTACGGAGAAATGACTGCTCATCTTCAGAAGCTACAGAAACTGACCAAAGAGAGTGTTATGAGTTAAACATATGCAGTATACTGTAAACATATGCCTTATCAGTCATACTTTGTGAAAGCTTTGTGATTCAATACTGTGTCATATGAAGTGCTGTATGATGATATTTGAAACAGCACAATGTGGTAAGCTATTTATGGTTTAACATAGACTGTATAGTGTCTGTACTTTAACTTAATATTATATTACTGAGTTCTAAAAGCTAAATCCATTTCTCAACTGGACTTATTTATTTACTGGTAATATTGTTTAGAGTACAACATTGCTGCTGATGAACTGCATACTGAAATGTACCAAATGTGAATAAATTTTCTAAATATATTGGAACTTTCTCTGCAAGCGTTAAACTTTAGAAGATATTGTAGTAAGGATGTGAATATTTACATTGTGCAGTGTACTCAGTGAACCAGATAACTGTCTGCACTCATACAGGAAATTATTTGTTTATATGACCCTGGGATCAAACGTCTCCTGGGAGATGCTGAAATCCAAACAGCAGTGATTCAGTACGAAACAAATTAAAACTAAAAATCAAGTAATCTCAGAAGCCTTTTTCTTGGACGCACTGGAGGAAGCTTAAATGAAATGAAATGTCAGAACATCTTAGTGATTTTAGAAGTATGTTTATACTGCACTAGTGCGTTCTATTTTACTATCCTCATTATTCATACTGGCTTCCTCCATCATTAAGGGTTTTAGCTTATTTGAGTATGCTACAGAACTCCATTGTAATCCAAACACTATTTTAGTGTCTATTCTCCTAAATCTATGGAAAAAACATCACCATATAAGAAGAGCAATTTCAAAACTAATAAATCATTAGACATAAAGATATTACCTCCTGCTGCTAACCATTTTAAAGAAAACAACAGTTCTGTTCTCATAACATAAGTGTGTTGGTCTGGAAAGAGTGATGCAGCCCTGCAGTCGTGGCAAACTAGAAAGACTACAACATGCCAAGTCATCATGATAAATTATAAACATTATGAAACATATGACTTTTGAATGCTAAAGAAGTAATAGCTGAATTGTCTGTGCATTTCAATGTAGACTTTTCATTTGGATATTTATGATGTTCCCTAAGTTAACCCGGTGGTGTACCTACTAACAGCTCCACTGGGTAGACAGTCTGACTGACTCATAGTATGGAACATGATTCAAGATTAAAAAACTCACTTAACAATTCAACAAATAAGCAATGTTTGGGATACACACAGCTCCTGATAGTAAGATACAATTATTGTTGATATTTGGCCTTTCTGTGGCATTTATTGACAATTACAAAAATACATGTTATGATAATGACCAGCAAGCCCGTTAAAGATAAGTAGTTTGTAAAGTCTCACCTTTATGTGCTGGTAAACATGTTATTTGATTCACTTTTTCAATAAAATTGTTGTCATATATACACTAGGACATGACTGGAGTGAAACATTGGATGTCTGTGATTGGTTGGTTCTGACCAATAGAAAGATGGTTGATTTACATATTGCCGCTAAACACAATGGGGAAATAAGTATCCCCTCTTTTTTAATATACAAAAACCGTGTTAACTGTATCGACAAACACAGTGGCGCTTTCTCCTGGTATAAACATACCAGACGAAAGAAGTAACATTGTCGCGAACGGTTAATTTTCGACACCATATTAGTAAACGGTTGCATTCAAAGACCTATATATCCTTGCTACTTGCCAACTTCTTCGCGGGTGTGAGGGCGATCTGGCTGCGACATCTGTCACCCCATTGATCGCTAGGGTTGATTCGGCTGATCTGGCTGGCTAGGCGGGTGTCCCCTTCCTCCCTCACGGCTCCACGCGTGTCCCTCCCGAAGCTCTGCGCTCGGTGGCAGCGGACGAGGTCCCTCCTGGTCGCACATCCATCGGTATACCAGTAGCTGCGCTCCCCTGCTAGAACCTCCAAACAAGCTCAAGGCCCATTTGTAGGAGAAACGTAGGGAAGTCAAGCTCCAAGCTTCAGACACATCCAAATACGGCGCTGCATGTGGCAGTCTGCCTTCCTTTTGCATACAATTTATCCAAAATTAAATATTCCATTTTTGTTGTTTTCCTGATGTGATATATGTGATACATGTGATGTATACATAATAATACTAACAGTACTAACAGTGAAGATAGATATAATGAAAGATATAAAGGTAGCAGAGTAAATAGGTCATGTATCAGATTGGGTTTTTTTGTTACTTTACAGTATTTTCTTATATGGTATAATAAAATATACATTTAGAAGTATTTCTCTTCTCGGGAAGACATTTGATGGTGGTGTACTGTAATGGAATTAAATTATAATAGTGAAAATTTTCGTGTTAGCATAATAGACTGCAGAGACTATGGTTAGCACAGAGTCAGTGCTGTAACACATTTCCTACAGCCCCTGAAGGCAGCATAGTGGGAGCGAGAAACCTGTGGGAGGCGGGGAGAGGGGAATTGGTTTTTGAATGATAAGACCAGAACAGGGACACTGGTCAACACAGTGGTTGTTTTATGTATCACCACTCACTGTAACGTTTACCAGTTAATTACTGTATTTCAGCATAACGCAAGGTGAGTTGATGTTTTTCTCTATTTTTGCTTAACGCCCTGCAGCCTAGCAAGCTAATGTTAGCATTAAGCTATAAGCTACTGACGGAGTGGCTAACGTTAACTTCCGAACCCACCCTACAATGAGAGCTAGCTAGCTAACCTGGCTAGCTAGGTTAATTTTATTAAACAAGTCGTTTTCAGGCTTTTGTTGTTGCTTAATTAAATTATTTCTGATGTTCAGTCTATTGCATGTGGTGCAAACAGTTTGCTATATATCCTGACAGTTGTCTCCTCAGAAATAATTTAGCAAGCTAATCGTTAGCCTTAGCTAGGTAGCTTTAACGTCAACGCACTGGCTAACTTCACCTTTCAGTTGCACTTCCTAAAGGAGATAACTTCAATTTCTATGCTCTTTATCCTTTTATATTGTGCATACTAGCTTTTAATGATTAACACTAAAGTGACTACTTTAACTCTAGCTGTCTAACTTTATATTAAAGCCTTACCTTAAATGTTACAGTGAACAAAAAATAATTTCTTTAGGTGAATTTTGCCTTGAGCAAATGATTTGTGTTAAAGTCAGGACGTTACATTTACTGTCTGACTGAATATAAATGACTACCACAGTCACCCAGATAACCACTAACACGGTCACCTAAATACGCAAAGCTTTGTAACTTGTGTTTTATTTATAATGTAGTTTATTTGAAAATATAAATAATAATTTTAAGCCGATAGCCGATCTTGGCCCCTTCTTCCATGGCAAATTGTTCCAGCTCATCCAAATTGCATCTAGACATCTGGTCTAAGTTAAAATGATCGTTGTAGGCTTTTTATTGTGATATAATGTTTACTTGTAGGGAGCTAAACAGCCTACTTCTAAAATGCATTTATAAAATCATTAGATAAAAGACACTTTCTTAAGTGAAAACAACAAAAGCTATATTGCCTTGAGTAAACGATTTGTGTTAAAGTCAGGACGTTACATTTACTGTCTGACTGAATATAAATGACTACCACAGTCACCCAGATAACCACTAACACGGTCACCTAAATACGCAAAGCTTTGTAACTTGTGTTTTATTTATAATGTAGTTTATTTGAAAATATAAATAATAATTTTAAGCCGATAGGAACGAAAACGTTTACTAATCTAGATGAAAATGCTGTAAGGAGCTTGGAGAAATGTTATATCCTTCTTTGTTATACATTTTGCATTCCTTACAAATTTTATTAAACATTGCTCAGTGAAAATTATTTTAAATTACTCTGAACCTTTTGTTGACTTATGACTAAACATAAGAAACGTGTTTAAGGGTACTTTAAATGAAAAGCACCACAAATAAAACGTCCTGTGTTTTGACTATAAATGTGATTCTGCAGATCTCTATAGCAATTACAGGAAATAAAGTTAAAATACTCATGAAGTGAGGATTTATTGAAGAATTACAGTAGTTTTAGCTTCATTTACCTAAGCGGGTAACTGTATGTGCTGCTGTACTACAGTGAAGATCTAGGCATAAGTTTAAAGTGCCCTTATTCTTCAATGTTGTATAAATACTTCAGTGTGTTTATACCACCTTCTCTGCCCGTAGGTGAGTGATAGCAATAATGACGATGCCGCATGTAGGGGCAGTGTTTGCAGCAATAGCTGGAGTGATGGCCATCATGTTACACTCTTCCATTCACAAAATTGAGGAAGGACACCTTGCTGTTTACTACAGGTATCACAACACTTACACTGAATCTCTGTGCCTGATAGAATTAACACATAAATACTAAAAACATAGATGGTATGTTGCTTTGTGGGCCTGTTCCTGATAATTGTACATGCTAATGTTGGCTAGATTTGTAATTGTCATCTGGGGTTCTGGTATGTATTCAAACCTGTTTGACCAAAGAGAAGAAAGAGAGGCCACCAAGATTTTCCACTGTAGATCTGAGTGTGTCCTCACAATTGTTTGCCTGTACAAATTAATCAGATTTACCTGAAATGCCTGTTGACAGTGTTCATGACATGAACAAACGCCATAATATAATGGAGTATTATTCAACAGAACATAACTATACATTTAGAAACTGCACCTGAATAAACACCATTCTGTTTTTTGATTTGTCAAGCCTTTAAGAGATAATCAGTTAAGTATCTAAGGTTTGGACCAAATAATTTGTTTGTCTTTGTTTCAGAGGTGGGGCATTGCTGACTTCTCCCAACGGTCCTGGATATCACATTATGCTGCCTTTTATTACTACCTACAGATCAGTGCAGGTAAACTTACATTTCAGTCCACTGAAACTGGAACTAATGCTTTTAGCAGACACATGGAATATAAGAGTGAAGCATACAGTGCTGTACATGGAATTTTCTATAAATACATCAGCTGTGGTATGCAAACTATGGCTTCATTTAACACCAAGTTTATGCAAATAAATACTTTAGAACAGAATCTTCTGACTATACAAATTTGTCTATTACGATTAAAAAGTCCAGAAAATTTAGTTTTAATAAAATTAAATAATTGAGCTAATAATTGGTGATGCGTAAAACTAAATATTTCAGACCTTATAACATAACAGTTTTACTTTTGCAGGCGTTGAATTTTAATTACCATTATAATTGCCGAAATTCTACTTGCTTAGCAAAAGCTTATTAAAGATCCTGATTGAATCTTATACAGTCACACACAATACTCAGGTTCTCTGAAATACTTTGTCTGCATGAGATTCCCTAAGCATTAAAGACAAATTAAATATGTGAAGTATTACATGTATGCATGTGTGATTAATGTAGCACATTTGTCTAGTATTACAGACTTTTGTAAATTGGGGACGTACAGTCAAACCCAAAATAATTGGCCCTCCTTATGAAATCAAACAAAACCTTCCCATGGGAATTACCACAACCAAAAGTGTTTATAGTTGAACTGCTTTCCAAAGGATAAAGACACAATCCCCAAGTTTATTACAATATTTACTGATGCAATGAATTGAAAGAAGAAAAAACTAAAATGACAAGGGCAAAATCATTAGGCCTTTGACATAGGCAATAGTGTAACCTTTTATAGTAGCTCTTAACTAGACTGGTATGTGTAAATGATGGATCTTGGCCCCTTCTTCCATGGCAAATTGTTCCAGCTCATCCAAATTGCATCTAGACATCTGGTCTAAGTTAAAATGATCGTTGTAGGCTTTTTATTGTGATATAATGTTTACTTGTGGGGAGCTGAACAGCCTACTTCTAAAATGCATTCATAAAATCATTAGATAAAAGACACTTTCTTAAGTGAAAAACAACAAAAGCTATATTGACAAACTTGCTGCTATAGTTTTCCTATGACAGTTTCTAAGAAAACAAACACTGCACCCAAATAAACAAATAAATAAGAAAAGCAAAGTTCAGTCCTGTTTGATTGGTCAGGTGTGTTTTGAAAGCAAAAAATGACACGGGTTGCTAAAACCTTTGGGTTTGTCTTTTTAACAGTTCAGTGCATCAATAAATTATTTTAATTAAACATAGTGGCGATTTGTCTGTGTTCTTTTGGCAGCACTTAAACTATAAAC
>OMLM01001854.1:156289-170632 GCA_900302695.1 Helostoma temminkii | reverse complement strand
TAAAATTTCCAGCTCATTATAATGAAATTATTTTTATTCAAAAATGTGTATATTTTTTGTAATTAAAAAAAACCTCATCAATTCAATTTTAATTCCAAGAGGTCATAGGAGATAGCGACCTGGTATTAGCTTCCTTTAGTTCTGCTTATTTTAGCCAAGAAGAGATGATAGCAGAGAAGATAGTGTATTTCACCATCTAACAACTTCCTACAACACAGTAAACAGCTATAAAGAGCATTCTCCTCCAAATCGCTAACGTTAACTCAGAAGACAGTGATGTTTTCTAAATTGGTCGGAGTTTTTTGCTATGATGAAAACGGAAAACACATTTATGTCCTTGTGACAAAACTAATTAAAAAAACTTAGCTAAGCAGAGACTAACCAAGCTGTAATAACACAACATTACTCACACTGAACAGGGTTTTGTGGGATGGGGCTAGCTGTGTTAATGTCAGCATTTGGTCAATAGCAAAGGAGCAGCCAATCACATAACTGGCTCCACCCCATTCCCTTTGATTGACAGACAAAGTCTTTCTGCTGAAAAGCGACATTATAAAATAAATAAGCCATCGGGAAAAATGACAATATAAAATAAAAGCTGCCTTTGGAAAAATGGTTTTGAAAAGTAATGAAATTAAATAAATGGTCTTGACAGTAATTTCTGTTATTGTGAAAATAACCAGCATGAAATAATATTTCACAACTTTTTGTGTTTAATTGTGTGACAATTTCATTGTATTGTATTGCATTGTCTTGTATATTGTATATTGTACACTATACTGTAACAGTTAGTTCCGACAAAGCAATTTGAATGGACAAGAGTAATTCCATGAGTGATGATATACAGTGTATCAGCACTGGGACGTTTAACTGTATGTATCACCAGCATATTGTCAGATCAAGCTGTCAACTTGATTCACCACATGAATCAGTAGCAAACCTTGGCTTGCTGTAATGTGTAGTTAAGCTAGCTTGGAGGAATCTGCTCATTGTTTGCGTTGCTAAGTCCAGCGCTGTACAGTTTCAGATCTACTTGTGCTTGCGGAGCCAAATAACCGAATCATTAAACAAACACACCATGATGTGTTGTTGTCGCTTATTATTATTATTAGTAGTAGTAGTATTATTATTATTACTGTCCACTAATAAATACTGTTTGCTTGCTGTATAAAAACAATATCACACTGAAGGACGTGCTGTTGTACTGTATATCAGCATGGCTGTGATACCTTCAGCATAGTACAACAGCACTCCCTCTCATGTGAGGGAGCGGATGGCCTAGTCTATTGTATATTTTCTCTTATTATTTATTTAATTTTGAACATTTTGGAGTTCCACGGAAAACATTTGGCTCATTCAGGCTCTGGCATATCCACAACAATTAGCCTCATGAGTACTGTAGTTTTAGCTTTGGGTATTGTGATGCCAGTTTGCATAACTGACACAAGACAATGTGTTTTTTAGAAATGCAAGTGAAAATATTTTAACTGATGGCTGTAACAAGTCATACTATAAAATCTACTATCTATGGGAGATGTCCATGCTTCAGTGATGAATAATATAGCACATTGCTCCAAAGATGAAGGAAGCAGAGCTGCAAGTAATGGTCTACAACATAATATGCTGAGAACGGACTATAAAAACAAATAGTTGATCATTTTGTACCAGTTAATAGAGCATTCATTGCAGATCTAGATGACTGTAATATCCAGTCAGAACATGTAAAAAAAATTATCTGATATTGTGTCATACGTGTAGCATCACTGTCATACCTGCAGTCATGTTCAGGGGACACTCGTCACTGCAGGGCCATGGGACTGCGTATTCCAAATCCTATGTGAGAAAACATACAAGATGCTAATTACATTTTTTTAAATATGTTGTAATTTTTGTTATATTGAAAGATCACGTAGGTTATTTAGTGTGCATCTATACTAACTAGAACATTTTATCCACTCTAAAGTAATTGTTGATGGCCTACTTTAACCAATCATGAAAATCCAATATAAATCCAAAGAACACAAAGCTGAGTTGAACTAACAAGATAGTGGGACAAGATGTTTACTTTTTTATT
Organism: Helostoma temminkii; assembly: GCA_900302695.1. Lineage (NCBI taxonomy): Eukaryota > Metazoa > Chordata > Actinopteri > Anabantiformes > Helostomatidae > Helostoma > Helostoma temminkii. The sequence continues at coordinate 168,558 of OMLM01001854.1, read as the reverse complement.
TGGGTAAACAAAAATGAAGTCCAGCTTCATCTGTTTGTGGACATACAAAGCAGGGGAGTAAGGAACTACATGTAATTAAACTAGTAGTTTAAGTATTTTTTCACTAGCTTGCTGGTAGATACATATATTTGCATTTTTTCTGTTATTTTTGTGTAGATAACTATTGAAACTACAATCATGATGGCTGTGAACGCCCTTTTTTTCTTTCCTCCTGACCCCTGTGAAGACATCGTGTCTAGGCAATGCCTTCTTTAGGCTGCTATCACCACACACTTTGCCTTTGGGTAGCACATGTGCAAAAGAGAGGGCATCACTCAGTGCTAAATGACAATGTGATCATGGATAAAGGAGGAGTAGACTGAGGTCATTTGGAGCAAAGACACAGGTGATGTTACAGACTGCTGCATATCTACTCAACAATCCCTGGTAAATCATTGCAGTCAGATTTTCAAACAGAATACACTAAAATGGTGCTGTCCTTGGCTGGTGATATCACATCAGAGCCTGCATATATTTTTATTTTAGAAATATCAGCTGTTGCCATCAAAAAGAAGATTTACAGTTCCACAGTGTTGACTGAACAGATTAAAACAAGAGTGTCCAACTGCTAAATAACAATAATAATAATAAATATCATGTGATAAATGGTATTGTTGGTGTAGCTACATACATGCAAAGTATTCATTTGATTCTGTTTAATAAAGTCCATGGTATCAGTTTGTCTGAAAATTATGTTCCAAAATGTGTCAATTTGTTGTTGCAATATGACTGTTTTATATTATATTTTGTTATAATTCCACACTGTCAATTTGATCATAAGTAGTTTAAACCACTTTTGCTTTGCTGTTGTTCAGCATCTTCCAGTGTGAAGTAACTGAGAGCTTGCAGAGCTGTGCTTTCAAAGTAGCTTCCCCAACACTGTATACAGAACAATGTGAAGGACATTGTCTCTTTATGATCAGTCAAATTGTTTGTCTATGTCCTTTGTGGTCTCGGCATGAGTAGGTAGGTGCACAGCTTAATGCTAAGATGTGTTATTTTCTGAGCTCACCTTTGAATTTGGAGATGTGCATGTGTGAGCATGATTTCTGGCATATTTATAAAGCTAATTTCAACTTTAAGCTAGCACTAGCATTAGACTTGAGATCAGTCCATTCTGCTCTGCAAAGTCATCTCTCCTTTTGCTCTGCTACACTCCTTAGTAATCGCCCCAGTGATTCAGGTAGTCATCACTTTAAAGGTACAATGCCCTAACACTTGATAGTCAAACAGAAACGGTTGAAACTCTCTGACTGGTTAGAAGGATGAGCCTCTTACAAATCTTTCTAGAAGCAATTATCTATGCACTGCTGCCGGTGCTGTTCAGTGATCCTTTGACAGTTAAGTGCTTAAGCACATTTATAATAAAATACATTCATGAAAAAAGTGACATACTGTAGCTTTAAAGAAATGTCACATAGGTTAATGACTCGTAGTGTTCGTACAATTAGAATGGACATAACGATGAAGTAGGACACATAACATATTGGAGCACTTAAAATGTGTTTTTTTAATGAGTTCAATCAAATGTTTTGTCAACAAAATTCACAAAAGTCATAGTTTGTTTATCAAAGCAAAGTAATTAAATGTCTTAATGCAGGACAACAGGAGACATTTAGACCTAAGTCAGTTGCTAAGTCCATTCTGAACTCTGTGCTCTGGCTCTTATCATTAGAGCTCAACCTGCTTCTTTAGGACAAAGAATTAAATCATAATGATTGTATTAGTAAGTTAATCTGCAGATTTTTTCTTGATACTCAATAAAATACAAAATAATAACAAAACACGCTTGTTCTTATTTACCACAGCCCACAAAATGAAAAAGGAGAAGCTGCATACATAATATGTTAAATACATGTCTGACAAGTGAACTCAGGTTTACATACCGACCATTAAAAACATCACACAACCTTTTTACTAGAGATTTCAGAGCAAACATTATAGCATTGCATTTTAAGGGATAATATGCTGCTCTGTCATTACTTTGACAACTAAACCAACAGTGTTAAAGCCAGGACTAAGTTTCACAAAAGAGGAAATATATGCATTTCAAATATCTTGACTTCTTAAATTATGCTTGTCCTAAAACAACCCCTCCTACCACTACATCACAGTTACCTTCTGTCTTAATTCTTCTTTCCAGTTTCAAGATTTAAACATCTAAAAAACACTTCTTGTCTCCTAAAATGGGACTAAAGAGGACAAAAACCAGCTGACAACAAAACAATAAATAATCATAGTGATAATTAATGTGACAAAAGCTGCACTGCAATATGTGCACTTTATTAGTTGCACCTGCACTCTAATGGATCCCGGGATAGCTGTGCTATTTTTATAAAGCCTATCATGAGTGTAAGTTTTAACTATGTCTGCTGAACAATTCTCTAAATTTTATCAGATATAATGTCTTTATTTTCCACGATCTCAAGTTACACTCAAATGGTGCATCAGCCCAGTGAGTGACCAGAAATCTCAGTATTTGACACTTAATTTTGTAAATATGAAATTTGGCAGCACTTTGAAAATGTACAAGTACAAAGTAATGCAATGTTGGCAGAATCAATGTGCACACAATGTGCAACTGTTCCTCTGTCATTAAAATGTCCAATCTCCAGAAAAGAATGGGTTATACATATTTTTAACATTTCCCCTCATATGCTTGTATCTTTTTTTACGCTGTGTCACCACAAACTTCTTTGTGACACATTTTAGGTTATTTGCTTCTATGAAAGAAATGTGATTATATAGTATGCTAAAATAAAAATGAGTCAAAGATGAGGCTTCATTATTGTTGTTTCTCTTTAAATAAATAGGGAAGCTATGACCAACATCACATGCATTCATCTACAACAATTCTTTAGCAGAGAGATGTGGATGTGCTTTAACCCTATAGCATGAAGTAGGGAGGAGAAGGGAGTGTAGAAAGAGAGAGTGCACATTGTGGGCAGGAGTAAAAGGAGAAACTGAAGAAGAAGAAGAAGGTAAAGGAAGAGGAAGAGGAGAAGTCATCAGCCGGGCTTTCCGTCAGTCAGGATTTCCCCTCTGTCAATCCCTACCTCAGGCTGCTGAGAGAGGCGGTGTGAATGAGAGAGGAGGATAAAGATGGAGAGACAGTGACAGATGAGAGAGGAGAGAGAGGACAAGTGAGACAGAATCTAAGAGACAGAGGAAAAAGAGACAGAAGAAGAAAAAATGGATGAAGAGGACAGCACATAAAAGTGGAGGAATACAAAGCAAAAGGAAAGACAGCAATAAATTATGTTAAAAATCCAAGAAGGGATGACGGTGATAAAGACAAATGGTTTAGATCAGAGCTGCAGTTGATGCTAGTGCATGCTACCAGATGAAACAACATGCCTTCATCTAAATTAATGTTAGAAACATTAAGAATTTCATCAATTTTAGTCTGTATGTGGCCCGGGCACTTTGTTTCCATGTGCAGGCCCTGAAATTCAGAATCAGTAAGATGATTCTCTGACTTTGTAATGAAACAAAAGAGCTGAATACTTTAATGTTTATGTAGCAAAAATATGTGAAATTATTATTTTATTGACACAGTAACAATATGATATTATGCAATTTATAAAACAATTGTTATAAGTGCGCATCAGTTTGGACAACAAACAGCATATGTGCCTTAAAAAGCCTTGTCCCTTTTCTCTGGAACTTTAAATTAGATGATGCATTATAAACGCAGCATCACCTTTTAGAGTTTCACAACCCATGTCTGGTCTTTTTTTCCTTTCACTGGCAAAATAATGTTTCTACTCTGTGAACAGTTCAGCTGGAAAACTATGCAGAAGTCCTATTCATCTGGAATTACAGTCAAGTGTGAAAGTTAATGCCCCCTCTTTTAATTCTTTGTTTTTGTGTCTGTGCATAAAAACATAACAAAAATCGTCTGATGGTAGGGGGTCTTAGTATTAGGCTAATACAACCGCAGACACACAACAACATATAACTTTTTTCTCTGTTCCATTTTTATTTAACAAAAAAAATGAAGCCAAAAAGATAAACAGCATGTGGGCAATACCAAGTGACTCTCCTGATTCAGTAGCTTGTAGATCCACCTTTAGCAGCAATAACTTAAGGCAATTGTTTCCTGTATGGTTTACTGCTCCTTCTATTTTCTTTTCTGCACTTCCTTCTCTTCGACTCACCTGTTGTCCCCCTTTGTTTCAGATATCACCCCTCCTCTCTGGCTTGCTCTCTGTGTGTCTGTATATTCCCGACATCTAATCATCACTCATCTCCTGCACCTGCGCCTCATTACTCCCTCCCTCATCTGCTACTTAAGCCAGCTCATTCATCCACACCTTCGTCAGTCGGTTTGTGTTCTTGCAGAGCTTCAGCCCTCTCACTGCCAGCCTTGAATTCTATGTTTCTTATTTTTTGACTCCTGCCTGTTTGTGCAGCCTCAATTAGGTAGAGATTTTCTGTTAGCCTGGCAACCCTGTTTTTTTAAAACAATCTGCTTCTATTAAACCTTTCACTCATCCTGTTCAGCGGCTGTTTGCTTTTGGGTCCACTACTAAAAACGTTACAGGACAGACTAAACAACATGGACTCAGCAAACTTCCACCACCTGAAAGATTCTCCAGTGAGCCCAAAGCCTGTGCTCCATTTATAACTGTGTTCTCATATCTTCTGTCTCCAGCCCTCCTTGTTCCCCACGGAGGAAGCACGCATCACCTATATCATCTCACTGCTTTCAGATCAGCTCAACAGTAGGGAACAGCGGAGTGGGACTGACTATCAGAGACCTGCAGTTCAGTAAAATCCTTTATCGACGCCATGTGGAGAGTTTCAACTGTGGGGTTCCATCCAAAGACGCCTTGCACCAGCTGCTGAAAATCACCCAGGACCACGACTTACCTGAGACCCTGGAAGATTTGGTCGAGCTTGCCACCCAGGTGGACCTGCGTTTCCATGAGAAATGGCGGAATGCAGACAAGAGAATCGTTTCCATGGTGGAGCCACTCCTTCTCTGGCACAAGTTGTCTGCTCCCAGTCACCTCGTTTCCAAAGTCCAGCTCCAGATATCCTCCCACCTCCACCTGGCCCAGCTGATTCCTCTGAGCTGATGCAATTTGGCTGATCCCACCTGTCCCCCAAGGAGAGACGCCGTCGACTTCGAGGTAACCTCTGTTTATATTGTGGCTTAAGTGGACATTTTCTGTAAGACTGTAAGGAAAAATACCGGGCTGGGAATAAAACTGGAGCGCCTCTCTGAGCACATATGAACTGAAGTCATCGACGGTAGAGCTCTACCCACCATCGCGCACTGGACCCATCCATTTTCTGTCATAAGTTCAGGTAACCATGAAGAGAACTCAGTATTCCTAATCACCAAAATGTCCACAATTGCCTGTAATCTTAGGGTTTCCTTGGCTTTGCAAACATCAACCACACAAACTGGACCACGGGTGCTATTTTGTGGCACCCTTGATGTTCCTCTTTTGCCTTGAGTAAGATCTCAGAGAATTTCATCTCTCCTGAGGACTACCCCAGTTTCGATTCAATCAATGCAGAATATCATTATCTTCAGGAAGTATTTAACTGTTAAAGCCTAAAAATGTGCCTTCCACGTTTCAGGAAGCAATTGCAACGCTTCCTGGGTTTTTCCAACTTCTACAGGAGATTCATCCATGGTTATAGCTCCATTGCTGCCCCACTCCATTGGTTAACGTCCAGTCAAGTCCTGCTGTCTTAGTCCACTGAAGCAGAGGAGTTCCTAAACATGAAGGAGCGCTTCACCTCCGCTCCCGTCTTGACCATCCCGGACCCCAAGAGGCAGTTCGTGGTGGAGGTGGACTCGGGCGTCAGAGTGGTTCTATCCCAAACGTCAGTAACAGACAATAAGCTTCACCCATGTGCTTTCTTTTCTAGGAAATGCTTCCTTCTGAACATAATTACGATGTTGACAACAAGGAGCTGCTAACCATTAAACTAGCCCTGGAAGAATGGTGTTGATGGTTAGAAGGAAACAAGCAACTTTTTATTTTCTGGACGGACCATAAGAACCTAGAGTACATTCACACCGCTAAGACTCAACTCTCGATAAGCTCGTTGGGCACCCACTTTAGCTTTGTCGTTGTCTTCCAATCAGGTTTAGGGGACATAAAAGCCAACACTTTGTCACAACAATTCCCCGGAGCAGAGGAGGCAGAGCACTCGGAGTTTGAGCAGCTCAGTGGCCCATCAAGAAACAGGTACTAGATGCTAATAATAGTGACCCAGCTTCACACAACTGTCCTACTCACTGCTTATATGTCCCAGTATCCTTAGGTCTCAGTTTCGCACCTTAGCCATGCTCAAACAACACTTCTGGTAGCGGTCCATGAGTTCCAATGAGTTTGTTGCAGCCTGCTCCATGTGTGCTCAAAACAAATCTTCCCATCAAGCCCCCTCTGGTTTGTTGCACACTCTCCCGATCCCTCGCCACCCCTGGTCACACATATCACTGGACTTCGTCTCTCATCTACCACCCTCAGACGGCAACACTGTCATCCTGACTATTGTAGAGTGCTTCTGCACAATTTGTTCCCCTTCCTAAGTTACCATCTGCTAAAAAAACTGCTGAAGGCATGTTATCCCAGGTTTTCCACTTTCGTGGTCTCCCTTCTGACATCGTCTCAGAAGTCAGCAGTTTGTGGTGAAGGTTCTGGAGGGATTTCTGTCTGTCCTCGGTGCGAGTTCTGGGTTCCGTCCCCAGTCTAATGGGCAGACAGAGCAGATTAACCAGGAGCTAGAGAAGTCCCTTTGCTGCCTCTGCTACCAAGAACCTGCCTCGTGGACCAAAGCTTGCGCCTGGCCTTTACCCTTCCAGGTTGCCTATGGTTACCAGCTCCCTCTCCCTCCCAGGAAAGAGAGCGTCCACCGATCCAAAGCAACCTGGATCAGAGTTTGCAACACCCTCCTAAAGACACAGGGGGCGGGTCCAGGGTCTTCAGTATCTGGTCGATTGGGAGGGGTACAGTCCATGAGGGGAGCTCCTGTGTTTTTGCACGGGCCATCTTGGAACCCCGCGTTCATCTGGACATCCACCATGACCATCCTGAGCAGCCTGGCGGGCTGTCTGGTGCCGGCCGTGGAAACAGGTGTCCTGTCCGTGTCATGGTTTACTGCTCCTTCTATTCTTTTTCTGTTCTTACTTCTCTTCTACTCACCTGTTTTCCCCTTTTGTTTCAGGTATCACCCCTCCTTCCTGCCTTGCCCTGTCTGTGCCTGTATGCTACCGCCATCTAATCATCAGTCATCTCCTGCACCTGCCATTGGCCCATTACATGGTACAATTTTTTTTTACAACCAAGTTTTAGCTGTGGGACATTCTATTGCCTCTAGAATACTCTAGATACTCTGTTTGCTGTAGTGTAGAGAGGAGTTCTTGGTCGACTAAATGACGCCCGGGCCCTGTGGGGCCTGTGGCTGCGAAATAAGCCCAAATTATTAGAACGCACCACAATGTTTGACAGTGGTTATGAGTGCTGTGTTAGGTTTTGACCAAATATGGCTCTGAGCATTAAGACCAAACAACTCAGCTTTGGTGTCATTTGTTCATAAAATATGGTTCCAGAAGTCTTGTGGTCTGCTCATATGCATTTTTGTCAATATCTGTTGTGTTTTAATGTTCTTTTTAGACAGTAGAAGCTCCTGGCAACTATTCCCAACAAACTGTACTTGTTTAGCCTTCTTCTAATTGAGCATTCATGGGCTTTAACATTTGTAAATAAGTAAAGGGAAGGTGAAAAAAAGTTTTACGTTATGTTGTTCATTTGAGGTTGTAGTTACATAATACTAAGACCTGCTACAATCAGATTATTTTTATTATGTTCTTAGACAAAAAAACAAACAAAAAAACCCATAGAATTAAAAGAGGGAACACAACTTCACAATGATGTGAATGATGTGGGCTAAGGAAGAACAGCAAAAGACGCACAGCTGCCACCAGAGAAGGCAGAAAAGAAAGTTCAGTGCCAGCTGTATTTGTTGAAGTTGCGGTCACTAGCCTTATAATTAGTGCTTGTTCCCTCTACTTATATCAAAATCTGTAAACTGCTAGTAGTAGTAGCAGTAGTAGCTGAGTCTGGTAGTGTGGTCGCAACTGCTGATTGACCACCTTCGTTCTTCACCATCTATAACCTTACCCAGAAAGTTTACAATCAAACAGTACCTGCAAGAACAATAGCAGCCTGATATTATATTGCTGCCTTTAGAACAGACAACATAAACAGCCTAGGGCAAGCCAGAGCTAACCTGTCCTGTGGAATTAAAAAGGCAAGGAGACAGTACTCCAGGAGGATCGCTCAACACTTCAGCAGAAGCGGAGACTCCAGGAGCCTGTGGCGTGGAATACAGACCATCACAGACTACAAGCCCTCACCACAGATCTGTGATAGAAGCAGGTCTCTGCTGAACCAGCTGAATGACTTCTTTGGACGCTTCAAAGCAGCTAACAACATCCCAGCACAGAAAACCACACCCTCTCCCACTGACCAGACCCTGACTATGTCCCGAGCCAGCGTGAAGAGATCTCTCAGCCAGATCAACACACGTAAAGCCCCGGGCCCAGACAACATCCCTGGCCGTGTTCTGAGAGATTGTGCTGAGGAACTCGCTGAGGTGTTCACAGACGTCTTTAACATCTCACTGGGTCAGACCATAGTCCCCACCTGTTTCCAAGCCACAACGATCACACCTGTGCCAAAGAAGTCAACTTCAACGCTTCAACGACTACCGTCCAGTGGCAGTCACACCTGCTTCAAATGGTTAGTCATGAAGCACATCAAATCCCTCCTACCCCCTCTCTGGACCCGTACCAGTTTGCTTATCGACCCAACCGGTCAACTGATGACGCAGTTTCCACCACGCTCCACTCAGCCCTCACCCATCTGGACAATAAAGACGCATATGTACGAATGCTGTTCATAGGCATCAAACTCTATGACATGCCTGATCGCAGAGCCCTCCACATTTCAGGGGACCCCACCCAGCCCTCACATCACTTCTTCGGTCTGCTGCCATCAGTGAGAAGACTACGGAGCCTCAAAGCCAGGACCAGCAGACTGAGGGACAGCTTCATCCTTCAGGCTGTGAGGAGGCTGAATTCCCTGCCCACTCTGCCCCATCTCCCCCCGAGTCTAAATCCTTTTACATGATGACCACCACCACCACCACCAACACCCCGACTCACACACTCACACACACACACACAGCCACACACAGTCCCCTTATCCCCCTGCACGGATTTACTTTACACCAGCTCATAAGCTCCACACCCAAAAGACACTTTACACCTTATATTTTATGTCTATTGTTTCATATTGAAATGTGCCCTTTATATTTTATATTTTATATGTTTTGTTGCACATATATAATTTACGGGTTAGAGAGAAACGTAATTTTGATACACTGTATGTCTTGCACATGGGGTTGTATTGACAATAAAACTGACTTTGACTTTGACTTTGACTTGACTCTGACTAGTAATAAACAGCAAGCGGATAAATAAACACTGATTCTTTCTGCGAGGGCAGAATTTCTGAATGGGCACACCTCGCAGCCTGGGAACCCACCCTTCATATTCTGCATTCTGACACTGATTATTGACTGGATTTTGATTACCTACAGAATCATGTGCAATTTTATGTCACTGTTTATTGTTCATTAATGTTACACAACATAAGCTGTATTTTATTACTTAACTTTATTTAGTTTCTTTTTTTTTTTCTTTTGAACTTCTCTTTATCTAATTTACTTTGTTACTGCTAATGCAGTAATAGTATTGTTTTTTTTGTCTGTTGATTGTTTTCATTATTTAAACAACATAAAGAAGGCAGCGACTTTTATTTCTGAAAGGCTACCTGTTTGCTGTAGTGTTAAACTGGACTTCCTGTTGCCACATCTTCATAAATTTATCCAAAATGTCAACTTTAACAACTTTCCCTGTTAAGATTTGACAATTTATTTACAATGTGAGCTCTATTCTGGTTTAGTTCAGTGTAATTTGCCCACATTTAGAACCACTCCAACATCTGACAATGAATCATCAATTTCAATTTCAAATCAGTTTCCCATGTGTTGAAAAGAAGAAACTTGTGGCTTGTTTGCATTATTGGTTTTACAGATCTCAACATACCACTTGCAGATTGGACTTTTCGACCGATAGAGAACCAGTTAACCGATTCAGGAACTGAACACCCTTAAGCAACCGATGCATTTCAACTGCAGTACTATACATCTCACTGAGCATGACATGAGGAATAGGTTTGCCTTTTAATCTAGCAGCTTTATACTTAGGCAGAAATTGATTTTCTTCACACGATCAAGCAACACACTTTGGCCCACTCAAAACAATGATGTTGATTCCACTTGGGATCTGTCTGGCATCAGGTTCCTATTGGGAACCAGAATTCTAGGTTGCATCCATTCAACCATCCATCATAACAGCTTTTTCTGTTATGGGTTTGCAGGGATGCTGGGCAGCTGACATCAGTATATAAGTATATATGGACAGGTCATTCTAACATCCCAACCAACCTACTTTTAGTCAAAATGCTCACAAATAAGAAGTGAATGGATTCACTGAGTTCAGCACTCTGAGAAGTTGTTCATTAATTTCCATAATTGTTATCAAAACCTGGGATAACACGCCTTTCATCATTCCATTTCCAACATTTTTTGGACCAGCAGACATTGTGACAATAAACATTTTCCACTGCATGGTATACCACCTCCAGTAGGTGTGACTCTAATCTACTCTACTTAAATTTGGTACCAGGTCCTTCGATTTCTTACTGCATTCTTAATGTAGCTGTCATACCAAGGCCACATCAAAATGTCTGCTGACAAACACCAGAGCATATCAAAGGAATGCTGTTCTTGTTTTTCGATATGTGGCTGTTTGTAACAGCAAAGAGAGAACGTTTGTGGGAACAAACTACAGATGACAAGACGACTGTGATTTTACGTCACCTTTCGGTACCACATCAGCTTGCTCGGAACCCTAACAAAGGTGATGTCAAAAAAAGTACCCGGATTTCAGGTGTCCAGGTACTTTGGAGCACAGCCGACTCGAGCTGATACCATGCGGAGAAAAAGAGCTAATACTGTATGTAAATAGTACATTCAGCGGAGCTATGGCCTTATAACTTTAAGTGATAATACATATTACTTTATACGATTCACTAAGACCAAGAAAAGCGTATCTGTAGCTATGCCGATATTTGCTCCTGTAATATTAAAGAACATATCTTAAGATTTTTGTACCTCAGCATGACCAAAGCATGATGACTCGCAAATCATAACGTGGTTGTTATCACAATTTCCATGACTATTATGTTGCTGTTTTAACACACATGTACTTTGGGTTGAGGGACAACATATATGGTTGTTTAGGATGGAGGATCTGTTTCTTATGCTGCTTAGTGCTTAGTGAGTTATTAGTGTCTGCCTCAATGCATCCCAGCACAATGGAGGCAAATTAGAAAGATAAATACAAAAACTCAATAGAAAAGAAATTATGCATTTTGTTCTGAATAATCATGGTGAACATTTTCATAGTAATACTGACTGATTTTGTTAACACTTCCTATTTTTCAGTACAAACATAATTACATTTAACGCCACTGCATTAGAGTGAAGACAGAATCAGTGAGAGATCCTCAGCAAATAAAAACAAAACCCTATATGAGTAGATACCACTGTAGATAAGTGAAGTGGTTTTTTTTAATTATCATTTTTATGAGACATTGGGCAGTTGAGGTGCATAAACTAAAGAAGTGAAACCCAAAAGTGATCAAACAAATCAAACTAATTTACACAATAACAAGAGTTGTGTTAAATTAGTCACACAAACAATTTTTCTGCTCCAAACTAAAAGGAAACTCTGTAACTTATGATACTTTACAAAAGCCGAAAATAGCCCTCTAATAGTCTTTTTATATTTAAAGTGAGCTGCAGTTATGTTCTGAAGTAAAGATGTGTGCTTTCAAGTCTGACTAAAACAGCAATTTGACCATAACTAATTGTGGAGAATGCGAATTGGTCTGTGCTGCACATTTTGTCTTGTATTGTGCCAGTGTTTTTGATTCAAGTTCCCTGTTTTCTGAGAAGCTGAATAAAATAACAGACAGTATTTTAAGGCTCAGCTCAGACATGCAAGCATGCTGGATTTTATCAACCAAAATTAGAGCAAATCTGAAAATAACCCATAAAGGATGAAGTTTTTT
>OMLM01001854.1:141517-152430 GCA_900302695.1 Helostoma temminkii | reverse complement strand
TGGTAACTACATTAGCTAACCATTTTAATTTCACGGTGTAGTAATTTATACTAGAGTTTATGTTGTGTGCTTGATGCCTACTGTTAGTGGTGTATTTTATAGATGTAAAAATGTATCTATAAAATACATTTTATAGATTTACTTTTCTTTAAATTAAAAATTATATTTTTTAAAGACAAAAGTAACAAACCAACTGTCTATGATTTGGATGATTTGAATGGTTACAGAGGAAACTTTGAAGGAGTTTAAGTACATTGCTAGGCTACCTAGAGTACCATAATACAATCCAGTACAACAGCACAACGAATCTGTGCCAATGTGTAATGTGTCAACAAGAATTAAACACTATAAGCTGAACTAAGTTGCATTTGCTTTCGCAGACAAATTTCAGGCCAACAAATGCAACAAATGTTAATAAAATGCAGGTTGGTGAGAATATATGTAACATGCTGTCCCCTGTGAAATCATACTCATATAATGCTCAAAACAAGACTGTGTCAGTTCTTCACTGCATGTCCTTCCTAGGGCATTTGGATAGCTACACACCACTGTGTACTGGTAACACCCTAAAACATCTGGCTGTTTGGAGATACTCTAAACTATCTTCTAGCAGTTAGACCCTTGTCAAAGTCACTGAGATCCTTACGCTTGCCAATGTTTCCTGCTTCCAACATGTTCACTTAAAGAGCTGGCTGTTCACTTGCTGCCTAATACAGTTAGGTTTGGAAGTATTTATGCAGTGACAGAGTTTTTATGTTTTTGCTTTTATATTCCACCACAATAGATTTAAAATAAAACAATTGACATGTGATCCAAGTGTAGACTTTGAGCTTTATTTTAAGAGGTCTCATAAAAAAGGCATTTATCATTTAGGAATTACAGCCATTTTAAACCTCCATTTTCAAAGGCTCAATAGTATTTGGCCAACTGACTGACAAGACGTTAAGTGACCAGGTGTGGTCTGTTCACTCAATACTTGAAGACAAATGAAGTAGATATAAGGTCTGGAGTTTATATTAGGTTTTATTAAGGCATCTGGCAGCTGTTTGACTGGAGCTATAAATATGTAATCCAAGGAGATCTCAATGAAGGTGAATGACGCTGAAAAAACAACATAAATCTATAAGAGACATAGCATAAACCACAGATGACAGTTTGGTCCTTTCCTACAAAAGAAAGCACTGGTGAGCTCAACAACATCAAAAGTCCAGGAAGACTTCGGAAGACAACTAAAGAGGATGATCGCAGAATTCTTTACTTGGCGAAGAAAAGTCCTTCACAATATCAATAGAAGTCATGAATACAGGAGAAGGCAGGTATAACAGCATCAGAATCTACATTTAAGAGACGCCTTCATGAATGAGGGTTTACAACCTAGACTTTACCAGAAAACATCTAAAAAAGCCTCTCATGTTCCAGTATCAGATTGTTTAGATTAAACCAAGATTAACTTGTACCATTATTATTATTAATTATTAAATGACATATTTTTGCAAAACCTTGTTTTACTTCAAATCCATTGTGGTGGAGTTTAAAGGCAAAGTCACACAAACTCTCATACTTCCGGACCTAAATGCATACCCCACCCCCTGACAGGTGCTATTGTAGCAATATAATCAATCTGGTGTGAATCATTCTGACCAGAAAACTGTAAAGCTAAATATATTTTTGAGGGAAAGGTGACTCTAAGTTAATGGTATCAGTAGTTTTTCCTCCACTGTATCCAGATATCCAACACTTGGCCACTGTCTCAAGCTTTTTGAGTTTGCTTTTTTAAAGCATGTGGAACTTAATAAAAGAAAAAGTGTTAAAATGACTGTTTAGCTGCACTTGAGGTTCTCACTTTGTGGCCCTGATGTAATGTAATATGTAATATGTAAAACACTCACTTCTTATCGAGCCTCAGTCCTTTCTGCAAGTGTCAAAAACTGTAATAGTGTGTGTTTCAATTGAAATGACAAACCCACTGAGCGACAGTAGCAATGAAGGGAAGGTTAGGTGACTGTGTAGGATGAAGAGGTCATCAAAAATTTACAGGAGCCAGAAAACAGTCAATGTTTATCTTTTAGAGCAAAAACCAGTTTCAGGTGTTTGCTACTGTAACCACAATGATGATCAGCTTCCATTTTAACCCCTACCATGAAACCTAACCTAAAACTACCAAGGCCGAAACTCATCACATCACAGATGATCACATCTTTGCTTCTACGTAGTTGACTCTTACTGGCTGTTTGGGTGTTTTAAGGTGGAATGTGTTGCAACAGCATGAACCTCATAACAAGTTACACTCTCATGATGAACCTTTGTTTTCTGAAAACACACATGTAGTTAGAGATGATGTAATGTTGCTTCATAAAGCTAAAGTAAAGTGATGCAGGTCAGTGTGCATGTAATAAAATGTCATATTTCAATGAGTGAACAATCTGAGTAGACAAAAATAGATATACCTATTTCTGCAACAATAAAGGTTTGTGTTCTGCCACTAAATGTCTAAAAGACTGTAGGAAAATCCAAAAGATGCCAAAGTGCATCAGAAAAGTATTTAAAGCCACGTCCAGGACAAACTGAATTAACTGAACCTTAACCAAAGTGCACAACAATCATAGCAGCAGCTTGGCTGTTATAAAAAAAATGAAATTTCTAAAACTGAATTGAAGGAATGATGGTGATTTTCTGTGGGGTGTGATATGAAAAGATTTGGTGCTTCTGTAGGAAACTCACAAACCTGATTTATTGACCATCAGAGTTCACCTGAATCTAGCACATTATGGATTTTATATAAGAGATTTTGACAAGAAGAAATATAAATACACCTGGGAACATTTTAAGAGTATTTATATTTGTGATATTATTATTTACAAAATGTTCTGATTAGTCAGTCTGTGAAATATTTCTGTGTGTGACACCAGCATAAAGCCCACGGCACGACAACGCGGTTTCATTTTAAAAAAGCGTCAGTGATTTACTAAAACAGCTGGACATTGTAGTTTTTAGCAAACGTGACTCAGACAGACATAGATGGTGTATTTGTTGGGGACTATTTTCAGTTGCAGATTGATAAACATCTTATTCATGAGAGCATTTACGTCAGTAGGATGTTGCATGTGGGACTCATTCAAAAATAAAACACACACTATCCATGTTCATTGTAACGAAAGTACGTGTCAAATGGAACAGTGTGCCTGACTGGTGTGTTTGTGTACGGTAGCAGAGCTCTGTGACGTAGAGGAATAAGGTACATCAAGCTCTGGATGCTGTTCATTGTTGCCTTTAGTCTTTTCATTGTATATGCTAATGATAAAATGTATATGTTGCTTTTCTAGTGTCATAGCTGCACATTAAAAACCTAATTGAAGGTGGATTGTTATGATGTAGCATGCCCACACACTCCAACAGCATTCTTCTCCTTCCATAGCATAAAAAACTTAAAGCAGACGAATACAACAGCCCCTGATAAACAATTAATACTCAAGAGCGACATTAACTTCAATCAACATCCAGGTTTGAGGTGGACTGAGCAAATGTGATGTGATTTATTGTGCTTGTGAATAAAGCAGATTAGTTAGACATGATTTTTTTTTTCCTCCTGGGTGAAGAGTGTGGTAAATGTTAATCCCTTCGGAGAAATAAATAAATAAATGATCAGATTAATTGAAAACATCATCTCTGACGGGTCCCTCGATTCAACCACATGTTCTTCAAGAGATGTCAACAGCACTGCACAGCCACGCTGTGACGTATCGAGCGGACACTGCGATCAGTGGGATAACCCACAAATCCAAACACATAAATATATATTGTTTCATTCTGATAACAAGTCAGGCTGAAGCACACACTGTATGTGTTTTGTTGTTAGCACCCAGAGTTGCCTACGTCTTCAAAGCCCCTTGGTCTCAGGTTTAACCTGACGTCATCTCCCTAAATATAGCTTTGCACTGGTAGCTCGATTTAAAAACAAGGGGAAAAGATTGTCAGTGGATTTTTAGGAACATGCAGTGATTTATCATCCACATGAGGAAAGGACAGAAACACTCCTCATTACACATTGTTTCAAATGAAACAAACTGATACTTGTGATTATACTTGTGATTTTAAAGTCTCATGCATTCTGTAATTTACAGTAATTACTCATAAAGTGTACGGCCTCCAAATATTCAGTCATCGTGAGTCATAAGTCATGGATAGTTAGTGTACAATCAGAATATGGGTATATCCTCTAAGCACAGTGTTTATGTAAATGTAGCCTAACATACCTTTTTAAAAACTGTACTCTTAAATTATTAAGTCTTAACGTGACACCAATAATTTGAAATTAATAGACACCAAACCATTCCTGCTATTTGGAGTTATGTCATTTTATATCAACACCTGATCACTGTGGTCTGGTGAGCAGCAATGAACGAGACGTGCAATGAAAGAATACATTATAAATACACAATGAAGACGAGTAAACAGTCACCTGAGCAGCACACGACTGAGACAAACTAATGGTGAACATCGTCCAAAAAAAAAAGGCCAAATAGCCCAAAACATACAATAAATTCTCCTATAGGTGTAATCAGTTCAACAAAACAAGAGCTGTGATTAATCTACATGTTACTTTATGTCCAGATAAACAGCTAGGTTACACATATTCAAAATAATAATCATCATGAATATTTTCTCACGTACCACTAGTGAAATCTATCTGCATGTCTATTTGTCCATGTTTTTAGATCCATCTCTGAACGTTTCACCACCAGCACACTACTGTGGATGCGAGTGGAGTTTCATTTGCAATGCTCACAGCTTTAGGACGTCACGTTTAGAAATTCAACAGGAACTGATTTTTCTAGTCATCGTCCACGTTATACTGGGTAGCAAACAGACCTCACTATCAACAGTGTTCGTGTGAATTACTTTGGAAAACTGTTATGTGGATTACCCTGATAAACCAGGACACTGTAGGTGTAACTTTTCCATAATTTGTGACCACAAACAAACATCTAGTCACCTCGTTTGAATTGGGACAGATGCAAAAATACCACAGATGGAAATCTCTAAACTTGAACACAGACAAGCTAAATATCTGCATGACAGCTATACATGCCACACGTTTTAGGTGAACACTTACTTCAGATACACAAAATAATTCACACTAAATTTAGACCTGACTATTTACTGAACAGAACCAAAACCTGCTGTCGTGTAATTGTATATTTAGAAACTGCACATTTGCAGCACGTTACAAAAAGCAATGCTTCACTACTTTTCACAGGAGACATTTTTAAACGTGCTTTCGGAGGATATCAACTGGTGTCTTTACTCACACAGCACACACACGCTAAAACATCAGTAGCATCCATTTTGTCTGTTCCAAGGAAAGAGCATAAGGCAGACAACTCTACTCTCACTCCACCTTCCCACAGAAGCAGGGGCTTACCAAGACCACCTGAATGCACCATCAAACACTTTGTAAAACAGGTTCCTCAAACGTCTCAACAGTCACCAAAGGGAGCAGGTGGAGTCTATGGACCAATCCAATCAGCACAGCTTATATACATCAAGATAATCTCATTTATCTCACTATTAAAATGATAATTTCTGCAATGATACGTTGCGTTAAAGAGGGAAGGGGGTGTTCTTTCCCAATACAGAAAATATTGACCTGAATTACTGCAGCAGGTCACGTCTGCTCGCACTGGAAACTACAACCTTATTACAAGTAAACCCAACGTGACGTCGAGGTGTTGCCTGAGCCGTATGTGACACGATGACTCACACTGAGCAGGTATTTGGGAAGGGACTTAACAATAACTAAGACAATAAAGAGCATACAGTTCGTGTTACAGTCAACCAATACGCGCACTCTCACCTCTGCATTGATAAACATTTAGAATCACTGAATAAGTTTGGTCAGAACATCCATCACAAATGTCCAAATACAGCTGAGAGGTTATGCTGAAGATATGATCTATACGTCTCATCCTCTTTAGGAATATTACAGTGATTTAAGAGGAAGTGAAAACCAGGCGAACTATCAACTCTACTCCAAGTACTTCTTATTAGGAGTATGACTAAGTATTTGTTATCCAGCCACGGTATGAAATTTAGTTTGCACCGTTTCATGAGCGTCTCAAACCATCACACGGATTATTTGAAATAACAACCAAACATACATGTATTACTGCCACGTATGTGTAATTCAGAGGCCTGCAACGAGTGGAAATGAGAGGACAAAAAAAGAAGGAGCACTATACGTCCTGTGAACAGACACAGCTCATCTGTTCAGTCATTACCAACCTCACGCAAAATGCAATTTAAAGAGTGATTCGGGTTTGACGTCATCCTCATCCTCTAACACATCTCAGGCCGCGCAATTACCTTTCTCACGGTGAGGAGGACAAGGAGGAGCAGCGAGGTCGGTCGGTGTCTCCGTCCGTCTGTCTCTCTGCGCTCCCTGGGTCCAAACATCCAAAACGTGGCTCCCATTTTTTGTTTGGTCTCCTGAGCACAGCTGGAGGCTCCAACAGCAGCAGCAGCAGAGGCAGCAGGGTCCACCTGGGCGCACAGATCAGCTCACTCCAATCATTGCTCCTGATTTCTGTCATTTCTCTCTCCTGCAAGACAAAAAGGAGAAGACACGTATGGTGAGATGTAACAATCTGAAGTTAGAGTACGGTCCTGCGTGCAGGCCTCCACAGGCAGGAGGTAAATGTGAAGTTAGGAGGGATCCGGATAAAGGTTGGAACACTTTACGACCTGCACCAGACATGTGACGTACTGCTACAGATGTACGTGCTTCACGCACCACTCTGAAACAAAACCACGCGGTGAAATGTATTAATTAATTAACGTTAAGAGACGCACAGTGAGTTTATGTCCAGTCACACCAACATCAAAAGGACAACGAGCCTCCCGTTCCCCACACAGAACACTGGCTTTAGTCATCATAGCTACTGAAGGCAGAGAAACACAAGGAGACGCCACAGGTCAGAGGTCACGCTGTTTAAATTAAAGTAAATAACGTCATCCTTGACTCTCCTGTCATTTCCAGATGTGTTTTTAAAGTTCATCTAGTTACGCTCTAACATATGTTTCAGACTCTGGACACAACCTGCATAAAGGTGATTCCAGGTGCTCAGAGAGGAGCAGGGTTGTCCTGCGGCTGCGCGGACTGAGCAGCATCTGCAGCCTGAGTGTGCCTCGCCATGTCACTGCTCTGCTCATGGGTTCCATGGAAATCACAGACGCCTGCTGGGATTTTAGCAAGGTGTGTACATGCAGTGCGTCATGAACTTTTTTTTTTTTTTTACTTTTTACTACTTTCTTTTTTTCCTGGCAGCTGTGCGTCGTCGCCAAAGACACAAGCGTTTAAATGGTGATTTCACTTACGTCACTTTCTGCTCTCTGACCTGCACTTTATCCACCCTGACACTAGACTTTCCTGCCAAGCTTACGGCCTATAATTTGCAGGTTATGCAGCATAAATTGGCTCTTATGTTTCACATTTATGAGTAGGCACACACTTCATACATCCAAACACTTGGCTTCTCTGGTAAATATACATATTTTTTAGCATGAATTGTGGTGATGCCCACTGATAGCTGCAGGGACAGCTGAGGACAAACTGAGCACAAAGTTGCGTGTGCTTTTTTTCTCGAGGCTAAAGTGAACTGCGTCTTCCTCTGCTCTTTTTACTCTGTCTTTTAAGAAAGGAACTGCTCGTGTCTGCGTTTTGTTTTCATCGGTTTGATCACATTGCGCCTCACTCAGGATCCACATATACTGTAGCTTAGGAAGCCACAGTTTTGCTGTGCTGCAAAACTCGTGAGTATATTGAGTCCTGAAGCTGCAGGGATTTAGGGTTGGTCATTTTTTGGTTTTGAATCTGGTGGGACAGGATCGTGTCCGGCTGTGTGTGTGTGTGTGTGTGTGTGTGTGTGTGTCTGCTCTTTGTGGGAAACGTTGACAGGGAACAGAAGTGGGCGATGCTTGAGGTGGATTAACTACTATTCACAAACCTGGGATGGAGACACGTGTGCGTTTCCAGTGTTTTGTGTCTGTGTGTTAAAGGGGAGGCTGCGTTGCTGTTCTCTCACACACACACACACACACACACACACACACTCACACACACACACACTCTGTCACTGCACGGTCAGTGTATGGAGCACCGATTGCAGCTGTTCCTTATTCCTTTCCATCTGCCAATCTGGGCTTCTCTCTATGTTAGAATGGCCTTGTTGGGGGAAACCCTTGCATATGCACTTTGCTTACAGGTGTGTGTGTGTGTGTGTTTGTGCATTCTCCCCATGTATTTTCAATAGGGTTAGGGGTCCAATGACGTCCAAGCAAAATGGCACCCCACCCACCAAAGCATACACACCCTCCACTGTTTTGCCCACGTGCAACTTGTTCATTGCAAGGGTCTCCCCGTGTTTACACTCTGCTCTGCTGGGGGCCACTGTCACGTAGTCAGTGTTGGACGAGGGGGGTGTGGTGTGTGTTTGTGGGAGGGGGACTGTGGTTGAAATAATGACTTCATCTTGCATGGCTCAAAGTTTTGAGTCCAGCAATGTGTTTGTTGACAGAAATACCAAAAACCGTCTTTTTTCTGGACACTGAAAAGAGTTGGAGCAAAACTTGGGTGCGACGCGGCTGCAGAGATTCGCCACAATCTCTAACAAAGAAGAAAAAAAATGACACATGTATAGGGCTTAAAAGCAACCATGACAAAAACGCCACTGCTGCGGCGATGTTGAAAACAACGAGAGTAAATAAAGACAACAATAAAGCAAAAAGAAATTTGGAGCAGAAAAACGACCCAAGCCCTTAAAAAAATGAAAACTGTAAAATTCCATGAGTGGAGCCGTCTTCCGATGTCGATGTCTCGGCGCGACGATTGCGCCCTCCGCAAATGCTTTTTGGGGTAAGGGCTTCCCAGATTAATAGTTATGAACAGCAAGCCCAGACCGCAAAAAGATTCGTGAAGGACATTATCTGCTGCTGCTGCCGTCCAACGGAGACTCCGTGACACCCGGCGAGTCTGCTCTTTTCGCTTCCGTGAATTTATCTCCCATCCCGGCTCGGTTGATTGTATCTCCAGCCATCGGCAACCCGAGGCGAGCGTGTACCTCCGATTCACACACACTCTCTCTCTATCTCTCTCTCTCTCTCTCTCTCTCACACACACACACACACCGGGAGGAAGAGAGGATGGAGAATGAGGAGAAAGAAGGGGGGTCTCCGGATGCCAAGGCTGCTGCTGCAACTGAGAGCTGTCCAAGGTCCTTTCGCTTTCACTCCCCGTTCCTTCTCCAGTTTAAATTCTCCTCTATCTCCCCTCTCGTCTCTCCTCCCTCACCGTTCCCTTCTCCTCTCCCCTTTCTCTCCCTCTGCCTCTCCCTCACATTTTCCTCTCCTTGCTTTTATTTTTATCCAAATGCTCGGATGTGCAAAGCCCGTGTGATCACTGGGAGCTGTGCATCGATGCGTTTTGTTGTCAGTGCTCTCTCTCTGTGTGTGTATTATATTCCCTGGTCCGTGGTGTGTCTCCCTATAGTGAAGCGCTGTCTCTCTGCAGCCTCTCCAGAGCTCTGGGTGAGGAGGGAGCAAGGCTGAAAACTGCTGGCAATAAATAGAGAGCAGGGAGGGATCTTATTGGAGCAAACCAAACCTCGTCATCAACCAATCGGCGTCTCGCTCATATAGGGACCCCCCTTTTTGAAAAAAATAGACAGGGCTAACCAAATTGTGATCTATACCACAGAAATATACACTAATATATGCGTTTTAACATGAGCATTTAGTGCGCATTTTTTATTCTTATGCATCATTTGCGCTCTCCAGTTTCCTCTATGTTTGAGTTTGCGTGGTGTTTTACGCGACTACGAAACTGTGCGTCGCCCGGAATGGTTTGAAATCTTGAGAAATAATATTAAATTACGATTAGCAGCAGGGATTAGCCGTTTTAATCTCAACTCAAATACCCCCCCCCCCTTTTATGAGCCAGCCGCGCGCTCAAAAATGATGGCAAATGCAAAACATACCAAACAAAATTTAGAAAAATAAAAATAACAATTGCGTGTCGACAAAGCGTGGGAAGCGTCGCTCAGACTCCACATAGCATCACAACATAACAAGAAGCGTCTGAGGCGACTCATGGTCACCTATAGAGTTCACAGGAGGGTACCACTGCGAAAGCGACACGGGGGTCTCCGAACTGCAAATTCAGCTCGGAGCCACGATGGTGAAGTTATTTAGATCGGCTTTAAAGTGGAAAGCAAACAGGCGAACACTGACATCACCGCCACGGTGCACTGCAACAGTTTACAGCAGCGATGTGGAAGTTAAGAAAACAACACACTGCTGAGCATCACACCAAGAGTCAAAGAGTTCATCACGACCGTAAACTCATTCTCACACTCTGAGTTCAAACAATCTTTAATATGTTTTTGTTTCTTTGGTCAAATTGAACAAAGTAAAGAATCAAATAGATGTAAAATCTTACCTGTTTGTTTCTCCTTTAGTTTTTCAGATGCCTCTGTAATATCTCACCCCCATAAACAACCCTGAACTTCCCCTCCGTGGAGCTGCAAGTTACTGGATAACAAACATGGAAGCCGGGTCACGATCTGGATCCGGATCCACTTTCTTTGCTCCCCCTTGTTTGTACCAGGTTTGATCCCGAACCAAGCTAACCCCCCACCCCCCTGTCCTCCCGCCCTCCTCCTCTACTTCCATCCACATCGCCCCACTACTGGTGAAACTCGTCTGCATTCAAGTTGGCTGCCAGCAAGCAGCAGGGCTCACACCAAAAACAAGCTTTAGGGAGAAATGAGATATTTGGGATTGAAGGGGTGAGATGGGGAGCCTTAGTGGAATGGTTAGTGCATAACCACAGTCTAAAGTCCACCCCAGACCCCCACCCT
>OMLM01001854.1:93013-133870 GCA_900302695.1 Helostoma temminkii | reverse complement strand
TTGTATATTTGTCTCTGATGTATTAAAGCAGTTGCATTTTTATTTGAGACAAAAACTAGGTTTTGAAAAGTAAATGAAACCTTTTGGGAGACTTTTGCAAACATGCAATAAAGATTTGACTTACTATTAAAGTGTTGTGACAATGCACTTACAGTTAAGACTTTTGAATAATGGCAGACAATGTTGGACCATATTGCTCAAATTACATGTTATTTTCTCACTTTTTGTCAACTAACTGCAGGGTTGGTCTGATCCACAGTTTCTCGAAATGCACATGTCAAAGTGTAACATGTAAGGATAAAAGCATCTGCTAAATGACCAAACATAAATGGAAAATAATGTGTTGCTTCATTCGATTTAGCCATTCCACATAGTATTCAAGCATTCTTCAAATGCAAATAATAAAAATAAAACAATGAACTCTATTTATTTGTGATTTAATTGATTTTTCATTGAACAGTTTTCACATTGCAAAACAACCAATTTGTAATTTCCAATTAGCCTAATCTGTAAGTCTTTGGACCGTGGGAGGAAACTGGAGTACTCAGGATAAACCTATGCAAGCACAGTAGGACAATAGAGACTCCACACAGAAAAGGCCCACATGATAGATTTGGAGCCAGGACCTTTTTACTGTGAGACAGGAATTCTGACTATTCCACCACTGAGCTGTCCATTACATGCCTCTCCCTAACCACCTGTACATAGGACATATGGTTAAGAAGAGGCAGGTATAATTCATTCCTACCCTGTAATGGGTATGGTTAAGAATGAATTAAAGATGTGAGTCTGCTCTCTTGGTTTAATCACCAGACTCAGTCTTTCCCATACAAAGATGGAAACCATTATCCTCCTCAGTCTGCGGAAGAATTTGGGTGATCTGAAAAACATCCTCTTGGCTCCACCTCGGCTGTACCTGGCATCACCAGCATCTCCGTCATCTCCATTTTTGACTCTATTCTGTAGGTCAGGTAGGTCAGACCCAGGTTTTTCTTTCATCTCTACACGTCTGTGTCTGGTCACGTCTGTCTTGCACTCTGGGTAGTTGGACTACGAGTGTAGGTCTGTGACTGGTTCCTCACACGCAGGGCAGTTTGTGACCGATTCCTGACATGCAGGGCAGTTTGTGACTCAGGTGAAGGCAGCATATTAGAAGGCCAATATCATTCTATCATAGATCTCAACAAGATCGCTACTTATTCGGCGTGCTTTCACTGCAGGCTTTAAATTCTTGAAACGCAAAAACAGACTTGAAAGTGGCGGTTTGACACCCATCAAGTCCTCATATTCTTGTGGTGTTCTTAATCTCCACCCTGGGTGAAATACTGACGTGTATTCTTTGCTGATTCCAGCATGCAGTCATCTGGCAGCCCCAGTAGGTTCAACATAACTGTCAACCTGTGATATACTGTGTCTCCAGGAAAGAGGGACAATCCAAAGTACATATGTGCCATCATGCATCCCACTGCCCACATATCAACAGCTGTGGACGAGGGAAGGACCAGGTTTACTTCTCGCGCCCTGTACTGTGGTCGCTGTATATGACTTCCAAGCTGTACCTGATTTTCTTTAGGAGCCTTGCTGAAATCAGTCAGCTTAATCTTGAAGGGTTCATCCTTGTGATTTACAAGCATCACTTTGTCAGGCCTAAAGTCTGTGTGCATGTTGCCGAGATCCGTCAGGTCATCTAAGGCTACCAGTAACTGCTGGATCACTGGACTAATTTCTGTAAGTTCTAGCCAAATCTTATCTCTCTCTTGCATCAGGTCCCAAACACTCTTGTCCAGCATTTTGAACATCAGACAAAACATGTTCTGGAAACTGAAACTCTCCATAAATTTTATAATGTTGTTTGTGGCTGGGTCCAGTGCCCTGATTTGTTCAAGGGCATCTAATTCCCCTCTCATTCTTTCAGCATCACTCTCTTTGACGACTTTTACCATCACCATCTTTCCCCTTAAATTGAGACACTTGGGGACTTCTCCATAATGTCCCTTTCCAATATAGTCCACAAACCGGTAGCTGGTGGTATTACAGAGCAGGATTTCATACCCCCTTATCTGTGACGGTGTCTGTGTTGTCTCCATGTAGTTTTCCATTATGTACAGAAGGATATTTTTGGGAAAAAATGTTTCTGAAGGCTTTCCAAACATGGGAAATATCACTTTTCTGTAAAAACTAGGACACATACTTGTTTTAGATGTCATTGTCAAATGGGATCCAATACATTAGAGACACCTCTTAGTGTAACATACTCCAGTTCATTAATAATACAATGCACTCCAGTATGGTTGAATTATCACCTGTCTGACAGTTTAAAGTTAAAGGTTGAGAAATTATAACTTTGTTAAAGTAGAATTCATGTCAGAGCTGATGTGTTGGATTGCACAGGTGTATTTAATTAAGTGGCCAGTAAATGTCTATATGTGTTTAGCAAGAGCAAATCACAACCAAAGTCAGTTTAAGCATTCCACTGATGGGTTTTACAGTGAAATATTTAAATATTCTTTGGAGTGAAAGAAAAACTAGTCAGGTACATGTGTCACACTAAATCTTTTAAATAGTATTTGTGTGTTGTTGTTTTTTTAATAATCTGACTGGCCTTCTCAGCAGCCATCCTGGTCATGCTCTTGCAGCTCAGCAGTACTCTAATGGTCACCTGTAAAACATGCACACAAGTACTAATGTTGCATAATGCCAAAAACTTCATATAATTATACTGAAGGGTGAGGATATTTAAAATCTTCTAAAATTACTTAATATTATTAGGCAGCACCACAAACATACTCAAAATGAGCATAACATTAAATTAGACTCAGACTAAACCTGAATGTGACAAAGCTTATCATGTATTGAATAAAAGTTGGATGTGACCATTTCCTTCCTATTTATTTAGCTAGCTAAACTGAAGCACAAACTAATAAATGCAAACTTGACTTTCATTCATCTTCTGAACCGCTTAGTCCCTGCAGGGGTCACAGGTGTGCTGGAGCCTATCCCAGCCGGCATACGGGCGAGAGGTGGGGTACACCCTGGACAAGTTGCCAGTCCATCATAGACAAATAACCATTCACACTCTCACTCACACCTACGGGCAATTTAGAGTCCCCAGTTAACCTAACTGCATGTCGGAGTGCCTGGAGAGAACCCACGCAAACACAGGGAGAACATGCAAACCCCACACAGAAAGACCCTGGCTGACCTGAGAATCAAACCCAGGACCTTCTCGGTGTGAGGTGACAGTGCTAACCACTGCACCACCCTAACCCAAACTTGACTTCATTTAGTAAAACTTCTTTGCACCTTTGGAACCAGAACATCAAAGAGCAAGTCCAGCAGGTCCAATTAGATAAATCAGTTTTGTAGTCTAACACATTAAGAAAGATAAGTTAGTTATCAGTACATTGTCCTAAACATACACAAGAGTAGACTTGTAAATCCAACATAATCTAGGATCTAATCAATGATAATTAGGGCAAACAGGAGGCACCTGGCCAGAATTTTGGACAACAACTAAAGTCAGCCCACCAACACCATCACATGCAGCCTCACTTTACACCTTTTTGAAATGTCATCATTATTATAACTGGATGACTGGAAGAAAACTCTTTTAAGTAGCTACACACACACAAAGAAACTGTATAACTGAGTCAACACACCAACAGAACTAGGCTTGTTAAACTAAAGTAGTTGATTTAGATTACTTTGTTTTAAACTGTGTTTCTATTTCCACTGTACTTTTGTACTTCAGTAAATGTTATGATCCCTGGTTTACCTGCCTGTCTGTCCTCCTTTCCATATATGGTCTGTTTCCTGTTTCCCTCCTTACCACTCATTGTCCTCCTGATTACCTTGATCCCGTTCACCCCTTTATAAGCAGGCCTGTTAGTCTTGGCCCTTCGCCAGATAGTGTGCTATGGTATCCTGACAGTAACCATCCAGCATTATCCACGGACTGACTTCCTGGTATCAATCTCTGCCTGACCCAAACCTCGCCTTCGCTCCTTCAGAAATCGTGAGTCTATCTCTTCCTGATCTGAACCTTTACCCCCTAACCCTCTTAGGAACTGTTAGTCATCTCTGAATCTTGTTATCACTCAACCCTCCTCCGAAAACCCGTAACCTAACTGTGTATGATTCTAAACTGGCTTTGACTGACTTTGTGTGTTCAGATTGTGGACACTGGATAATACTTTATGACCTCTGGATAACGAACATTGCTATACCTGTGAGTAGAATTCCCGCTCGCTCCTCTAACTCTCTTGACTTGAATACTCTGAGTAACCCTGTACCCTGTTCCTATCTGCTCAGTAGTGGGTTCTGACCTCCTGCCTTTACCTATGATTAAGATATCTGCCCACTCCTTGGATTAGTTATCTGGAACATTCTGACTAACCCTGACACCTGTCTCCACCTATCCACTCTACTCTATCATCCGTTTTTTTTTTCCAGGCATTGGATCACTATGTTTTCGTTCATGGAGGCTGCCATCTTGGAAGCATTCAGAAAGTGACATCACACCCACCTATAACCTAAACCACCTAGCTGGCACTCTCTTCCGGTTCATCATTTTATGAGGACTAATAATAGTTTTAACGCACTAATGGTTGAAAAGGTCCTGCTGCTGGCCACAGATGATTAAATAAATCTAATTTAAATTAATTAATTCTCTATGTGTTATGTATGTCAATGTTAGACAGTACAACTAGTCTAAAACTCTGCAGAAATTTAACACAGATCACAAATTGGCCCACTTTTAGTTTTTCTTGATTGGCTTGAAATCCTGACAAAGAAATTTTGCTTTGCGTTTGTGCTTTGCAGGTCTAAAAGTCACATGAGGTGCACTGTGACAAATAAGTCACCCGACAGGACAAAGCAAGTGACTTACTGCATAGATACCAGGTTTTAATCTCTAAATATACTACATTTTACAGCTATTTGGTATAGTTTATGTGTAGTCATACAACTGAATATTTTAAGCTACAAAAGATATGTAGTCATTAGTTGCAGGAGTCTGAACATGTAGGAGTTTGTGTGTGTTGACAGCTCTGCACAATAAATCAGCCAGGGTGAGTTCATCCAGGAGAAACCAGCCTGTTTTTACTCTGTAAAATAACTTTAGGGAAATTCTTGAATGCAGTGTTGATGAACACAATACAGACAATGTATCTGCGCTATATGAACTGTCAGGCAAACCTGAAGGTGAATTTAACAGTATAAAACCTGGATTAACTAGACTGCAATGACTTATATAGACTGTAGCCTGTAGACATAGGCTGTTTTTGCACTATAGACTACATGTTTGTGTCCAATCAGATTTTTGTATGTAAATGTATAATTGAGATGTTTCTTGTTACACAGAACTTCTTGGTACACAGAACTATTTTCCATTATGTGAGAGCAAACTGAGTATGTTGAGGTTGGTCCGGACATGAACGCCTGGAGAGAGTTCAGAGAGCATGTGTGAAAGCAGCTAAAGGTTGAAGCTGTCCCTGGTTCAAGTTCACATCACAACAATCCAGCAACATTACTACATGCTAATGCTAACACGCTAGGGCCAGTCCATGAAACGCTGTTCAATGTAAATAACTTTGTGTCATGACTGCTTGGTTAGTCTCTCTGTCTGCCCAGGTGAGCTTTTTAATCAGTTTTCATTGTAGCAAAAAATTCATTAAAATCATTTGCAGGATAAACGTGCAGCTCTGCGTCACTATTTACATTGTTGTAGGCAGTAGTTACATGGTGTCAGTTTTAACCAGTGGTGTGGCTTGAGGAAAGTTTTTGAGGAAGCCAAGTGACTTCAAATCTATGTCTCGTGAGGGAGTATGTCACTGCATGTACAGCCAATGTAAAGTGACCAGATGAGCTGTTAGTGTGCCTGCAAATGCAGGACTTGCTGTGATTGACACATACACACACCCACCAACCAACAGTTATGCACAGGCTTCACACCTTTTTATAAGATACCCAACTCCCAGCTCAAATATGGGTAAACAGCCACTGAAAGTACAGATTCAATGAGTAAAACAGGCATGTCAAACTCCAGTCCTCGACGGCCACTATCCTGCTTGTTTTCTCTGCACTTACAGCTTCTGTCTTGCTGAACACACCTGGTCCAGGTAATCAGCAGAGGGTCGTTGCAAAACAAGCAGGGCTGCAGCTCTTCAGGACTTTAGTTTGACACCTGTGAAGTAAAAGAAGCAGTCACTCAAATATATGAAAATTGAGTCAGGGTACATGTATCGAACACATGGAAAACATCATTGTGTATGTGGGTGAAGATTCTCAGTCATCCAGTTGAAGTTATTTGGAAGTTGAGTCATGGCAACTGGACTTCCTTCTTATTAGGTCGAAACATTTCACTACTCATCCAAGTAGCTTCTTCAGTCTGAGGGTAGTTGGTTAGAGACCACAAATTTATCCTCCAGGTTGGTTTCACTTCATTGTGGCCTTTGCACATGCAAAGCTTCCCTCACCCCTCTCTCCTGTCTTTCATGGTGGCAAAGTGGACAATAACCATGTCATAGAAATAATCCCACTGGTCTTTAGTTCCTCCGCAACAACAGTCAGATATGGATTACCTTTTTAGCCGAACGCGCTACCAGCTAGCCACTCTGAATGGACATAAGTCAAAATGCCTCCTTTTTCTTCTCCACACTTAGCTCTAGTTTTGGCGTTGACCTGCCATAACATCAATATTTTTTTGCTGTCGAGTCAGTTTACTTTACCAACCTCTACAACTCCACTTGATGACATTTTGAATCTTACCGCTGTAAACATCTAATGATGACGTTCACCCTTATGCTGTGATCTGATTGGTGTGGAAGCCTAAAGTCAACAGGGTTCCCTTGGCACCCTGCTGACCAATCACAGTTTGACAGTGCCTCGGTGATAACCTAATTTGATTGGTTAATCTTTTCTTTTTCACCAAGGGTCAGATATTATTGATAGGAATGCAGTACCGGGTTTCACCACACACTCACCACCAAACATACATGGGGGCACTGTTTCACTTTTTCTAATGTATGCAGTTAGAAATTGGGAAAACATAACAACCGGACAGATTAGGACATAGGAATAACCCAAACTGATCCAGGGACTGTTTTTATTAAAATGACAACTACGGTGCAGTCTGAAAAAAGAGAGGAGACCTGGCTTCCCTTAGCCTCCGGAAAAAAACACCACTGGTTTGAACAAGACTAATTTCTCTGCTAAAAAAAGCTGAAATGAAGGAAGTTGCCACCATCCCTCATGACTTCTGACCCAGTATGTTGTACTTGTACCAGTCCAGTGAGCAGGGGTGCAGGAAACTAGTCAATGTTTAAGAATCAGCCAATAGTCATTCAGGTCCCACCCACTGGCGTTGATTGACAGACAAAAGTTGCATTGTGAAATAAACAGGCTACTGTGAAAAGCAGTATTATCAATTAAATTGAGTTTTTGGATGAAATTCAGTTCTGAAATATAAATTACTGGAAATAAATAAAATATACTCAAAAAAAAGAAAGCCTTTCTGTGGCTTTACTTCAGATACTGGGACAAAAATGACCACAAATATATATTCTCTGGATTCTTTGCACATATATTATAGATAGTATATATTTATTGGCTGTATATCATATGAATGCAATTTGAATATATATTAAATATATATTATCCAAGTACATTTTGTTATTCCCCTGTGTGTTACGTGTACTATGTATACCGCGCATATATTGCACATAGTGTGGATATTGCATATACTGCCAATAGGGCATTTTCTGGAGTACTGCACCAGACTCCTCTACATGTTTTGTTGATGGTGTTGTAGAATAAAGCTTGATTTAATTTTTTATAATAGTGGCTGGAGCGTTGGTATGGACGAAATGTGTTTGAATTTAGAGAAGGTGGAGTTGACCACAGGGCTGAAATGTTGCCACATCTTTTCTAATCTGTTCTGAAAGTAGCCTCTATAAAATACTGTTATTATGGTGGCCATCGTCTCATCTGCAACACAGGAAAATATTGTGTCTGATACCTGATAGCTAGTAAAGTCGTATTACGCTCACCAGAACGTTACAATTTACAGACAGGTGTTTTTATTTTACTGTTGTAACTGTTATTTATGGTCTAAACTTACTCACACACATTGTTGCGACCCTTGGTCTCACATGTCAGTGATATCACTCATCCTGCTGTGATCCTGACCTCTGACCTGAGTAATTTATTTCAATTATGCTTTTAAAATAATGTTTGAACAACATCAATCATTTCCACCTTTAATTTAATGCGACTGTGAGACGTGTTCGTGCACCTCTCTCTACAACACACACTGTCGCTGATGCACGCATGACCACATAAGTGATAAGCTAGTGATTTGGAACCACCTGTTTATACACTGGCTCCTTGAAAAGTTGCCCAACCTACTTTCGTCACCATTTGTTTGTGTCCAGACACACAGACTGTACCTGCGTGCGATGTATGAAGGGGAAGCAAAAGAGTGAGGACAGAAGGAGATACAGAGCAGGCAAAGAGGGACAGAGGAAAGCAAGGACGTGTTGGCAAAAAATACTTCACCATTAGCACCGAATTAGGTCTCATGATTCATCCTCTTGAATTGAGAGACACACATTTCAAATGTCGTGGGAAGCTCCGCCACACATCTACTAGCAGTTTTTCACTACACCTTTCAGGTTTTTGCTGTGAGGATTGTGCACTGAATCATCTGAAAAAAAGAATGTGAGAGCGTAGTTTTGGAGAAGGAAGGCTAAGACGCTTAACCATCATCTAAATATATGAATTTACAGCTAACCTCCTAAAGATGGCAGGTCGAAGCAGCATTTACCTGTGTTCAGGTAAATGTCTGAACCTCTGACCTCTGACCTCTCTGTGGATGGAGGGAGGAAAATCTCACCGGAATCAATAAAGAAAACACATTCAATAAGCTAAAATTAGAATAACAATAAGTAAACAAGTGTTGTTGCAGGTACAGGCTAGGACTCAGAGACGTGTGATCACAGGACAAGGCGGAGGACCCACATGGGGAGAAATGTATCACAGAAGACGTCATCAGCACCGATGGAAGTCACGCATTCAGGGGTCAGTGCCAAGGCTGACGACAGACTTAGACCAAGAGAGATCCTGGGTGTGACTAAGACACTCCAGCCATGGAAAAAACAGTGTGCCGTCCTGCTTTCCTCCTCCATAATAACATAAACACACAAGTCAGTCAGTCTGTTTGAGCGGAAATGTTAGTCTTGATAACGAAATGAAAATATCGCTCACTCTATATGGCCTATTGAGCTTCAACCCCCTCCACCTCATCCTTTTTTTCCTGGCATGTAAATACAATAACACCTGGCAAAACATTTGTCTTGGGCGTACGATGGCCCCCGTCTTTTCCACTTGGATCTCTGCTTCTGTGTGTGTCTGTTGTATACACACAGGTCCTTTTAATTTGTTTGATGTCCCCTCCCATCTGCCTTGTTGTTTCCATTCCGACTTGTAGGCTGCGTCTTTCTAGGAAACAGTGGCTGTTTTGGTTTGATGTGTACTATAGGGCCCTGGTGGACCAGGGCAACCATATACCCACTAACATTTGTTTCTGCACTTACCATCTTTCTAAACTGTAACCTCATCAGTCTGTTTGTTTGTTTGAATATATTTAAAAATCACAAATTAAAGTATAAAAAATTGAATCAGAAAAGAGAAATTCTTCTACAAGCAGCTGATCTGAAGCACCGAAATAATCATTGTGGCCTTTATTTCATTTACTCTATTTAATAATTCACCAAATAACTAAAAGTGAAAAAAAACTGCATGAACCCTGGTCAGGTTCACTATGAAGAAGTGTTTTTGTTGAGTGTGCACAGAGGGACGGCTGGCCAGGTTTTGTTTGAATTTCAAGCCCAGATTAAGGAACCCTGCACTCTCCCCTCCCCCTATTTATTTTTCCATCTCTCCTGCCTAAATGATGTCAATGGAAGCAGAGCCATAGTGCTATTTATAGAACGCCCCACCACACACACACACACACACACACATACAATACACACACCACTACCGCTTACATACCCCCCACACACAACCATCCAGCATCACATGCTTGGTTGGGAGCAATGCTGCACACAATAAAACCACCTCAGGAGAATGAATAGAGCCGCTGAATATTTATGAACGGCTTTGTCATTTGCGCACACGCATGCGCGCACGCCAATCCTGCTCCACCTGCCTCCCCCCCACTTTAATGTGTGTGTACTGTATGTGTTTGCTCTTCATGCTTGGTTATTGTCCATGCAGCCGTACTTCCCTCTGCAGGAGGGAAGGGAGGGACAGGGGCGATGCGCGTTCGTCTCCTTCTGCTCTTCATTCACTCATTTCGCGCAGTCGTTCATTCATTCATCACTTTGCCGTTCACTCATTCACACAATCGCTCCCGCGGAGTCTGTGAATGGACGAACAAGCGGGATGGATGCGGGGTTGTCGCCTGTCCTCACTGTTATTCAAGCGTTTCTGTGCGCGTACGCGCACAAGTTGGTGCACGGAGGGGTGAAATCTAAACTGCCAAGTCTCAGGGGACACCAGAGTACACAGTGTTCCCTGGGTATGAGTTTTGGGAGCTCTATGCATAGACCACATAACACCCCCCTCCTCCCATCTCTCTCTACGACTTGTTCTGTCTCTTGACATTCACATGCTCGATTACGTAACACAGTTTGGGATGGAGGGTAGGGGGTTGGAGTTGAAAGCCTGAGGGGTGGTGGTGGTGGTGGAGGAGGAGGAGGAGGGGGGTAACGTCTCCTTCCATCACGAATAAATGCACGGTTTGCTGCACAAGCGTCTTCGATTGAGAAGAACTCATGAGGTCTGTGTTTTTAGACTGAAATCTATTTCTGAAAGGCGGCCGTGATAAAAATAAACCACCACCACCCCTCTTCTCCCAAAAATCCATCATCCAACCCTTGGATTCAGAAAAGCTGGATTTCAAACGCGTCCTTCATCAACGGGATCGTGTAAATACGGATCAGAAGGAGCGCAGATGATGCGGCTGATCATCAGTGATGGAAGCGGGAGAGGGGGGTCTATCAGAGCACAAGTCCAATCTGGACATCAGTTTAATCACAGTTTGTTCCAGAACACCTTCGTTTAAAAGCCAATTTAAATTTGACCGGTTGAATTTGTTCGCAGACGCAGAAGGTTTCGCCTCCAAATATATTTCTGTTTCCCAATAATCAGCACATAACTGTTCTATATGTGCTTGTGTCGTGCGACAGGAGGGATGAAACTGTTTATATATAAATAGATAGATATACACATATGTACATGTATATAAATATACAGATATATATACATACACACACATATATATACATATGTATATATGGAAGGCTGCTCGGTATTTATAGGATACTGTATACATCCACGGCGGTCACACGTGAAGCAGCCGCTTCCCTGCACTCCTGCTGAAGTTGACATGTTAACACTCACTGGCTGCTATATTTAGCCCAGCCTCACAGTGCTGTTACTATTCCCAGCATTGTACATGAGGGGGCGGGCGGTAAGTTTTTTTTTTTTTTTTTCAACAAAAGGGAATAAAAAGTTCCCTCTTCACAACTGGTTTATTTCTCTTATTTCACCATTTCAGGGACGCTGCAGTTGAGACCATCACGATTCCAAGAATGAAGCACGACGGGAGGAAGAGTGGAGTGTTGAAGGGTGATGAATGGATGAATGGATGCCTGAGCACAAGCAGATGATGACGCTGACAGCCATCCACAATGTTAAGCACTGGTTGGTTTCTGTAGCCGACCTTGACCTCTGACCTCCATGTGGGGCACCAGACATCAGCATCACGATGGTGTTGGTAACACACATGAGTCAAGTGTCTTCCTCTGTGTTTCACTGCAAAGCATTTTGGGAAACAGTAGTTAGCTCCACTGTCTGCCAGCTCCTGTCTGATCCTCTGCTCCACAGACTGTTCAGCACCGTGGACAGCTCCACAGCACGTCTGCGTTTCCACAGTCCACTAACTCTGGTCCACTACCGTCTCCTAACATCTTCCTGAATCCTGATAAAAGTCCACAAAAACCAGAATGTTTTAAAAGACCTGAAAAGACAAGTGCAGTCATAAGAAAATTTAATTATGTCTCAGGAAAGAACCTGCACTATATTGCCAAAAGTTTTGGGACACCCCTCCAAATCAGAACACCTCTAGGATGAATTCTCTTCTCTTCCAACATCAGTGCCTGAGTTCACAAATGTGCTTCTAGAGGAATGGTTCCATAAACACGCCCCGAAACCTTCATGTGCAGGTAATGTCAGATGCCCCCAAACCTTTGACAATATAGTGTCCCTCTTCCAAAGCTGCTTCAGCTCACTGTTTGATCAGCGGTGGACTTCAGCTGGTCACTAAAGAAAGCTCAGGCTGGAGGTCAGTTCATTGCCACACATTAAGCTAGGCCTAGGTGATTACAGATTATCTATGCCTTTAAAGCACTTGTTGGCTGTGTCAGCTTATGTTTTATTTCCTATTTAGTCTGCACATTTTTAACAACGTCCAGTCAGGTCGTCACACCTGCAGTCTCATCAGGCTGTGACACAACTGATGGATCAAAAAGCTGAATTTCCCTAAAACATTTCGGTTGAAGCTGGAGAACATTTTGCAATCTGCACCTCGGGTTGTGGTTTTAGCTTGCTGTGTGGAAAAATGTATGAAAATTCAAAAGTATCCACATCGATAAAATGTATGGAACATATGAGCATATGTGGGTATGTGTCTGAACTGCACCTACAGAATCACAGTCTCAGAGTAGGGAACAGGTCTGCACACACTACAGCAGTGTGGCCTCACCTCATGAAATAATAATCATTTCGGACACTACATCACTACAATACTGGCAACAGTGGAAGAGCAACTTTAGCCACAGTGAACTCGCATCCATTCACGCTCAGTGTGGATTTTGCCTCCAGTGTGCTGGGCTGCAGGATGAGGGCCTTGCTTTGTCACCACCAGCTCTTCCCAAAGGTTGGTAATAAAGTGAGGAAACCCATCGAGCTCCACCAAGTGCTCCAGGACTATTGATTTACCTTCACTTCTACTCTCACATGGACTCCTACAGTCGCTCCATCCTTCTCTCTTTCTCTGAGGGTCGTCTTCGCTTCCTCTGCCGCTGCTGCCGCCCACTCCTCCTCCACCGCTTGATTATTTTCAGCCCCGCCGCGTGTGTGAGTGCGTGCGCGCAGACGCATGTGCCAGGCATTGGCTGGGTGGCTGACTGGCGGGCTGGTTTGGGAAATACCTGGTCACGATCAATGACGAGAGGGTTTATCTCGGTGGCGTAGCGCCCTCTACTGCCGCGAGAGGCGAACGCAAACGCATCACGTCTGTGCCAAAAGAGGTACAGTATCTGCGAAAATACACCATCAAGTCTGCAACGTGAGGCTGAAAGATCAAATTATGGGAAAAGACAGGAAATTAATGCAATACAACTGAATCTGTGTAATATTAAGACAAGATAAGTATGCGCACAAACACTCAAATACTGCATTCAAAGCAAACTTGTGATTTTTGTGCCACTTTATCGCTTTTGCAGCATCAGTTCATCAGCACTGACTCAGCACAGCGCCTGACTCTTACTCGCTACATGTTTTCAGTGTGAGGTGGTGAAATCATTCTTTTTCCTCTCTCTTCCCTGCGTTGTTCTCCTGGATCGCAGTGTTCCTCCGTGCGCATTAACCCGAGCAGAAATACAAAGAGAGACAAAAAGACATCATGAAAGCTTTAAGTGACTCCTTCGGTGGGGGATAAAAATAGATGTGGTCGCTCTGAGAGGAAAACCCTGGTCTGGATCGCCCTCTATAGGGGAGACTCTGCCAAGACGCGAGACAAACTGGATGCTCAAACTGTTTCTTTATATGTGTTATACAGATGTTTCAGTGTTAAATCATTCTGCACCTTATTGTGTTATATTATAATAGTGCTTGTTTGTTTAAATAAAAGGTTCTGCGTCATTATTAAGGGAAAGAAACGTAAAAAAAAAGACTCACTGTGGCTTCACTTTTAATAATGCATTTTTTCTGTTTTTGGAGAAATGTGGAGGTTTGGGTGTTTTGTTTTTCAGAGGTTCTTCTGTAAAATGTTGCCACAGTCGATTGAGAAAATTGAGAGTTTAAGCGGCCCCTCCTCCTCCAAAGCATCCACCTACACACACCAGCACACACGTGTCCTCACATGCAGACCCGTAGCTCCCACTGAGACATCTCTGTGTGCATGTGTTTCTGTCTTTATGAGAGCCAGTTCTGGTTTTGTTTGTTTTCTCCGTCTTATTTTTGGTGTCAGAACTTAAGAAATAAATCTAGAATTCTAACTACACAATGTTAGTAAAGTTATTTTAGGATTGCAGCTATGTGCAAACTAGAATTTCAGTTAATATTCAGTAGAGGTTCACTACTGTTCAGACTGAGTGGGTTAGGAAAGAACTATAGCATCATTCATATTCAACCACTGTGAGACAGCGTACAAATGT
This sequence comes from Helostoma temminkii, assembly GCA_900302695.1. Taxonomy (NCBI): domain Eukaryota; kingdom Metazoa; phylum Chordata; class Actinopteri; order Anabantiformes; family Helostomatidae; genus Helostoma; species Helostoma temminkii. Next base: position 119,366 of record OMLM01001854.1, on the reverse strand, counting down.
AGACACAGATGCATTAAAGACATCAATATGGCAAAAGTATACGTGTATGAATTTTGACGTGAAATTAGGACATTTCTCCAGAGAAAGTCTTAAGTGATTAATAAAAGCTTGGCTCTGGTGGATTATAGACAAACTGTAACAGACTTTGTTGCTAAAGCTTTTTAGTGTGAACATACTTATAGACCACATAAGAACTACAGGCACTATATGTGGTGGATGCGATATTAACTTGGTAATAAGCTCTGGCTAAACAGTGTGTGTGAACTGAACTCATGACTGAACATGTGCAGAGCAAGCAGAGCCTCCACCGCCATCAAACAAAGTCCTTAACATGACGGCAACTATTTATAGCTTCTTCAGATACCGAAAGCTCTGTTCTACTCTTCTCTACCTCGAAGCAGAAGCACCTCAACACACCTACTGGACTGAGGGGAAACACAGAGTTGATAGTTGTGCAGACAGCCAAGAGGGCACATTTTGTCTGTGCTCTAAATGTAGATGCCAGATCGTAGCTAAAATTACCCCCTCTTTGCTCTGCCTGCTATGGTACAGATATAGGTGAGTACTAATGAAACGTGGAGGGGAAAAAAAGACAGTAGGGTTGGAAAGAATAAATGGGATGAATGAGTGGGTGGGTATGTGAATCTGGAAAAGCTTCTGAGCATGCCAGAGAAAACAGAGCTGAAGCACGAGGAAGGCTTGTATCTCGGTCTCGATGCCACACTGCGGTGAGCAGCTGAGCAGCTGCAAAACTGTATACACAGGTCAAAGGACACGAGTTCATACTTCCATACAAGTTTATGATAAAAATCCAATGAAACGTCATTGATTCATACAAAGTAGCATAATCAGCCAATTCAACTTAAGCTCTAATAAAAAAAAAAGAAAAGATTAAATAAAAGGGTAGGATTATTAACACGTTGCAAAACAAGGACATTTATCTTTTCCTACAACAATCTGACAAAAACACGCATCAGTTACAACTTGGCAGTTCCACGGAAATACACAGAATAACTCAAAATTAAAAAGGGAAAAAAACCACACATTTAAATTCATGAACTGTCGCCTTGGCCAAGAGGAATACAGGGAATAAATGCTGAAATGGCAGGTAGAAAACTCTGAGTTCATTGTCTGATAATCTGGAGACAGGAAACTAAACCCTTATAACCCCCTGCCACACAAAAGATCTTTATGCGCAAGTTGGAAAGTGAAAAAGATGTGGAGACCAGTTTAAAAAAAATTGAAGACAAAGTGACAAATAGTCCATCGCGGTGTGGAAAAGTTCCTTATGTGATGCAGTTCGTTGAGAAATGTGTGTTTTAGTAGATTCGACCCCGGCTCCTGTTGCCTCTGGCTCCGAAGCCTCGTCCTCGGCCGCCCCTGAAACCGCCACGCTCTGTGAAAACACCGGTTCAGTATTACAACAACGATAATTAAAGTTGATTAACCAACACTCATAAAAAACACTTTAAGAACAGTATGTTAAATTTGGCTGCTTAAAAGTGCAAGGTGTTTCACATGGTGCACCTGCCACCTACAGGTGCACAAACAAAAACACACTATATGCTGTGTTGGCCATAGGGTCGATGGATATGAATGTACCGTTATGTCTTCACTTCACAGAGCGCTCACCTCTGAGGGCGCTGCATGTGACAAGCTGCATGACCAGTGAGCTGCTGGAGTTTGTACATGTGGTACATGACGCGTGTTCAAGACTTTAGTGCACCAAGTTAACCCGTGTTATAATGAGAAAAATAATGCTGGCCATGTTTAGGTTTAAAGTAACCAACTTAATTTTACTTTACTCTGACTAAGGCATCTCAGGCTTCTCATATTGTATCTGGGTCACAGGCTGTGACAACACACACACAGACACACACAAATTTGACACTTGACTTGGGGCCAATCCCATTTCTACCCCTTAGTTTTCTGAGTTCACGTGAAGGTTAGGGGTGTGCTGATTCTCTTTTAGACGGAGGGATAGGGCTGAGGCAAAGGGCTACGTAGTCCTTCAAACAAAGATTTTTTCAGGACCACACTTCAAACGAAGGGGTATGAGGATTTCTCAACATACACCAGATACATGGACACATGAACTTTTTTTTGTTGTCTTGTCTGATATCATTCCATAACTGCTGCTTTCTTGTGGCAACATCCACTGATAAGTGATGTCGTAAACAAGCTTTTTTTCCAGTTTTGTGCATACAACGGCATCTTGAAGCCGTTTAAACCCCTACAGTAACTATACCTTAAGGTAAGTTACTTTTTCCGCCATACGCCCGTTTACCACTCTGTTTCAATGGCACGCGGAGCGTGTTTTTACGGTAAAAACTTTGATCTGTATTCGGCTACATGTGTACATTGAATTGGAACCATATTTATGATGATGTTGTGTCACGAGTACAAGGATGAACACAGATTGAGAAACACCTAGAATCTACAACATAAAATAAAACTTAACTGATGTTCAACAGTGTTTACAAAAGTCGCAGAAAAAAGAAGACAGCACTAAGTCGTCCTCACCATAGGTAAAGTTGCCAATGGAGGCGCTGTACTTGCCGCTGGGCGGATTGTAGATTTGCCGCGAGTCCCTCCTGGGCAGAGAAGCGATCTGTTTTTGTGTGCTACCACCAGAGCCCATCTCCTCAGCTGATGGACGCTTGGGCCTACAGACAGAAGAAAAGTAGATGATGACCCAGTTGTGCAACACATCAAGCCGCAGTATGGCTTCTGACTGCCAAGTTGAAAAAGGTTTCTTCAGCTGTGATCGTAGCAGCACAAGAGGATTGAGAGGAGACTTACGCTACTGCTGCCTCTGTCTTCTGGACGGGTTTCCAGGACAGAGTGACTGTGCTTTTGTATGATGGAGGGTTGTGGAACAGATCCTGCCATACAAATATTAAATACATATTAGAAACACATAAATGCTTACAAAAAAAATGGATCAGCAACGTGTAGTCTGATTAGCATTTTTCCGTATTTCAGTGTGTGACTAATACGTTACCTTGATGAGGACATTGATGTTGTTTGTGATCTTGAGGGCCACCACTTTGATTTTGTTCTGATTACAGACACAAAAACATGAAGTTAGAGGTACAACAGCAGCTCACTTTGCATTTCTCTTTAATATAAACAGAAGTAAGGAAGTTGTTACTACAAGTTCACAGTATTTATCACCTCTTCTGTCTTCAGAACATCTCCTGTCTTGCCTTGCAGTGCCACTCGCAGCTGTCTAATGTAGACCTGCAGGCCTCTGGCAAAGTACTGTAACCTGTTGAAACACAAAGCACATTCAATTAAGTATAAAATCGATTATATAAAATGATATTCTAGATTAAGCTAAACTATTAAACAAACTTTGGTATGAGCATTGATTCCCCCCCTACACCACAAAACATTTTGTTCCTCACCTGATCTTGAAGTCTTTGAGACGCTCAGCATCTACTTTGTCGAGCAGGAAGTCCGGCAGCTTCTTGCCCAGCTGGTGGAAGCTGAAGAGGAGACACTCCACGTAGCTGAACTGCAGTTTGGGCTCCTCGCTTGTGGAGTTTTCTCCATTCTCCACCTCTTCTGGTGGAAGAGGCATGTACTCCTACGCAAAAAATAAACATAAAAATCATACAGCAATTTTTAAGGAACTCCACAAAGCTGGTTTTCACTGCTTGTTGTTCTGTAGTCAACACATTCAGATCAGAGTCACAGTCCAGTACTTACATTATCATCTCTATGAGAAACACGTGAAATTACAATTGCACAACATCATTTTGGTACAGAATGATCCATCAAAGCTTCACTGTACAGCTGCACAACTGTACTCTCGTGTAGAGTATAAAACAAAAATATTACTACTACTAATAACAATTGGTATTAGACCACTTTAGTATTTTACATTAAGTTCATCTCTTATTTCAGCATTTTACTAAACTGGCAGCAGCAGTCACAACCATGTGTGGCCTTTAAAAACAGAGGTAGTTGATACATAGACCGGATAAAAATCAGTCTAATGAAAGTCAATGCTGTGAGTTAAGCTCCCACATGTTTGTACTATACTACTATAATAAGTCTGGACAGCAATGGAAAGGTACAAAAAGGAAACACTAGAAAGAGCAGTTACAGGATCAGGATAGGTGACGGGGCCGGAAAGCTTATAGGGAATAATTTAAGATTCTATTCATCAGTGTCCAACGACAAAACGGAAATCCACTCTTACCACTAGCTTAGTAAACATCGTGTTGAGGTTGGCCTCCAGCTTCTCCATGTCTCCACAGAACGGACTCATCTCAGCCAGCAGCTTCAGTACCTACACACACACACACACAGATTAACAGATCTTCTCACACACTGTAATGTGCACTGCTAATGAGAAACAGTGTTGCAGACTAATGACCCAGTAACGACATGCAGTTGGCTGACACCTCTGACAGGTGGGTGCCACGCTGACTTTGTTTACTACCCAAATGTCAGACATTAGGAGGATCGTCCTCACACTAGAGGCCACATTTTACAGGCCTCTTGATTCTGTAGGTGATTAAGGGTGAGTAAACCCAGGTTGAGAAACTAGTCTTTTTGTTGGCTTTTAAAGACTCATTAGTTCTACTGAACAACACTATAATTTCAATCTGACTAAGAGGCAACTAGAACTCATAAGGGAATTAAAAAGCATTTGAATTGCAGTAATCAGCAAATAAAAATAAACTGGTGACACTTTAAGGACACCTCTCAAAGTAAAGAGGGGGGCTTAAAGTTTGAGCAGCACATAGGCACAGAATAAAAGGTTTATAACAAACTGCAATGTAGGTGTCAGGCGATTTAAGAGATTCTCACCAGCTATTATTTCCTGTGGGCAACATCGAGCAAAAACTGGTTTGTTAACAGAAAATTACAATACAGTGAATTTTAGGGCAAAGTTTTATCAATAAGCCTCTTTCTGCAGAACATAAACGGCCCAAAAATTACATTTTAGTCACAGAAGGACCAAGGCGGATTTAAATGTCTACTTTTAGATTTGAATTTAACAACATTACAACAACCACCATTACCAAAAACAAGACAGGTCAATAGATTAAATAACTAAAGCAATAATCCCCTCCAGTTAGAAGGCAAAAAGAGGAACTCACCTCCAACTGAATGTCCAGCTCAGCCACAGGACTCGCCAGGGAACTGAGGTTGGGCAGGACATGTTCACAGAAGTATGTTACAAAGCGTGTGGAATGGACGTTTTTCTGCAAGACACAGAAAAACAGATTATTTCACATTTACTATAATCATTATATGTCTATAAGGTGCACTAAATCAAATAAAAAAAAACAGGGAAACCAATGAAAAGCACAAAAACAGTTGTGTGTTAAGACACAACCTGATCAGTTAACTGCATTCATGGAAAGTATGTTGTTTTACTCACAGAGAACAGGGGCAGGGCCTGTCGTGTGCACTGCAGCAGGCGGTCAACTGTATCAGGATCAGCTGGGTTGAGGGCCTGCTCAAGGAAGGCCTGCTCCACCACCAGCTCCACCAGCTGCTGTCGCCCATTCACTGTCTGCAGCACCCGCAGGCCAGACACCACGCGCATCAGCAGCACAAACTCCTCTCCAGTTACATCCTCCAGCACCTGAGGAGGCAGCGGGGGGTGAGATGAGAAGCTCTTTGTCAGCACATGTTCTCGTCTGTTTATAAAGGCCATTGTCCACTAAACGCTACATCACAGTGTGTTTTGTCAGTCAAAGCAGCATGTAAGACACTTTTTTACTGAATCATTATACTCCAGTAGAGCTGTTAATGTACTCACAGATTCAATTTTACTAACTGACACACACCCAGAATGTAGTCAGCTAAATTACCGGCCACATCCAAAACAATGACCTTTAGTATGCGGCAGTCTTAACATACAATGATTAGAAAAATTATGCAAACACTTATACACTTTGTATGTTCACATATTGTTAGTTTTATTCCATCAAATGGTGGTGAAGGGATCACAAAGCAAAAAGAATGAACAATTAATTTTAATCATATCCAAGTAAAGAATAATAGTCGAATCAATATTGGATGTTTCACAAACTGCCATTTTCAGCAATAACTGCTCTAACAAATCTGATCTGTTTTAACAGTATTTGAGCAGTGAGCTTTTACGATTTTGCTTTTATACAGCACCACAACGGATACTCTTTCATCTTTATTTTGAAAGGAAGTATGTGGCCAAGTGAAAGCTGCAGTCAATGACTGTCTGGAGCCCAAGACAATCACCAGATCCTGTTTTGTTCTGGCCAGAATATTGCATTTCTTTGTCTTCAAGAATCTGATTTCAGAACATAGGAGGCTTTTTAGATGTTTTATGGCAAAGTCTAATCTGGCTTTCCTGTTCTTGAATGTAACCAGTGGTTTGTAAACCCTCTGCATTTACATTCATAAAGGTGTCTCTAGATTTAGATTTTGTTAGGTCTAACATCTCCAAAATGTTCTTGACTCTATTGATTGTGAAGGGGGTCTTCTTGACCAAGGAAATGATTCTGCGATCATCCACTTTAGTTGTCTTTTGTGGTCTTCCAGGCCTTTCCAATATCATTGGGCTCCCCAGTGCTTCCTTCCAAATTTAATTTCACCACATCTAAGGTTTTCACTATGTCTCTTATGGATTAATGTATTTCACATTTTTAGCTCCAATCAAACAATGCCAATTTATACCTGATATCAACTCCAGACCTTTTACATGCTTCTTCTGTCTTAAAATAATGAGAAAATCAACTGTACCTGGTCAGTTAACTTCTTGTCAGTCAACTGCCCAAAAACTATTGAGCCCATGAAAATGGAGGTACTCTGTTTTTCAAATGGCTATAATTCCATAACGGTAAATGCCATATTTTTCTGAGAGTCTTTAAAATATTTCCACACTCTGGATTGTTTAATTCAAATCCGTTGTGGTGGTATATAAAGGCAAAAACACAGAAATGTCACCACCCAGACCTAACTGTAATTCTTACACAACTAAAAAAAAATTGATTGTGCACGCTGGCTTCTCTCTTGTTTTATTCAACAACTCAGCTAATTCAGATGCAGGGAGGCATCTGTTTTCCAAGTTAAGTACTGTTAAGTACTTGTCTCCTTGCACTTCTGTCTTGATGGGATCCAGTCTCTGGAAACTACAGTGTACACCTTTTAAAGAAATGTTTAATTTCTTGGCTGTATCTCAGAATAGCCTTCCTTTCTCAAGGCAAGTAAAGAGTTGTGCTTTCCCCGCTAGACTGTCTTTGTTTGGCCATTTTTAGTTCTAAATTACACGGAAAGGCGGGTCACTCTCCCTGTGGAGGAAGAGCCAAAGATACACTCAAATTATTGCTTTACTGGACATGAACTCATTCTGTTTTAATGCCTCAGAAGGCATGTATGATCAATTTAGTCCCCCACACTTGAATTTCTATAAAAAGAAAGTTGCAAAGCCCTCGAGTAGATAATGTTGAAAATTTAGTTGTTGTAAATTTAGATGGTTTAAAGTGTTTTCTGTGTTGCATTTGTTGTTTTACATTTCAGGCTACAAAAAACATCATGTTTCAAAACTTTTTTGCCAACATATCTTGGGTCCACTCCACCACGTGGTGTCAGTTTGATGTAAAATACTTTTAACATCTCATTGTTGATCAAAGCTCACTAATGAAATCAACAATTAATGCTTACCTTCTTTGTCTCTGCAAAGACGTACTCCTCCACCTCCTTCGTCATCACATCCTCTGAAAGACTCTTCAGTTTTGTTGACAGAAACTTGATGGCCCGTTCCCGCACTATGTCCTCCCCCTGCAGGATCTGGGAGAAGAGTCCTCCAAGAGTACCTACATGAAAAACAGACATTGTGTCAGTGTAAGAAGTAGGGATGATCAATCACCGAATACAGTAAGTAGAGTAATTAACATTTTATGGTGACAAAACAGTCTAATCAGAACATCAGTTTCAGTAAGTTGAGAATCCCTGAAGACACACAGGATTGCATAACAGCCTGGACATAGTCCTAATTATTATATTAACTCCATCAGATCCACAGACTGTGATGATTGAATAATTACAGAGCGGGCTGAGGCAATTCACACAAGCAGCAGCTAAACTACAATGTTCATTTCACATGGACAACCAACACCGCCCTTAACAAAATAATACTGTTTACAAAAAGTATCAACATGTAGAAAAAAAAAACTCTTACTTTGTAATTAGCATCCCAGAGAAGAACAAGAAAGATAGTTTCCAGCAAGCTTTTCAAGCGTTGCTCAGAGTGTTGCTGAATAGGTTTACACGGTATCTATGGTTCAGTGAGCACTTACCCTTTGCATCTATCTTGAAGATAGAAATAAGTGCTGCATTCACTTGGTTGAACTCTGCTGTATCATCTGAACAGAATAAAATAAATTAAGATCAAGTAGTTAATTTTTGTACATTAAATACTAGGAGAGAATCAATAATTAAATATAAATAAGCCATCTCCTTCTGTGAAGTTTCAGTTTCAGTTTTCGGACAATCAAATACAAGGTACTAAATGGTTCTTAAATTTCACAAGTGTTTCAGAGGTGTAACAATTAGTAAGTAAACAAAATGTTATTAAACAAAAAGTATCTGCAATAAGTCTGAAAATGAATCCATTGTTTTGATATAGACTGTGGAACAAATAAAACCTGTAATGTGTCATTCTTAATTAGTAAGAATGAATTTTCACGCGTCGATATTTCATTCACACGCAATTAATTGATTTGCCCAAAAAAACAATAGTTGCACGAATTCAGTTGTGGTTCCAATTGAATACCTGTCTGAAGGAGCTGAGTGAGAATATCAGCAACTCTGAGAATGTTTTCGCCAGTTGCAAACCGCGGAAGCTCCTTGATGGCCTGTCGTCGAATCTAGAAATAGACGCAGAAATTACCACTGTGGATCCATTCAGTCTTGGGAGGAAACCCCAAAAAGAGGACACCAAAGTTTCAAATATGACATTAACGACCCTGAAGAACAAGACAAGTTTATGAAGTACTCACCGACACGTCTTCATCTTCACAGAGATCAAGCTGAGCATTAATGGCTGCATCAGCCAGTTCTGGAAAGCTGCTGAAAAACTTGGGAATAAACTGCGCTGCCAGACGCTTCTCCTTGGGGCCGCCCTTCACACCATCCAGAATGACCTGGTAGGCATCTTTGTGCTGCAGAATAAAAGAAAGTACCACTATACGAGTATGCAAAAATATAGATATCAGCACATCATGTGTGATGCTGTCATGCTGCACTTTATTATATCACCTCTAAGCACTCAGTCACTATTGCACCACTATAATAATATATAATAATAGTGACGTTAGTGGTGCTCGGAACAGTGAGACTTCATGGGTGTTACCATTTCACTGGTAGTAGAGAAACTGCTGCGTGTATGTAAATTAAGCGAGAATGCACTGAAACCAGAATGTCTGAGGGCGGAATAGGTCACACTAGGTCTCACCTGTCATCGATTCATCTATCATGCATTCAAGGAGCATTAGACAAAACTTGTTTCACAATCATGGAATTATTCCTAAGCCAGTGAAAATGGTTGTGTGATTTTTTTTTTTTTAATCAACTCACAACCAAAACAATCTTTAATCTGAAGAGACACATTTAGTGCAACTATACAGTCTTAATGAAAGCCACATCACGTTTGTGAAAATGTTGAAGTCAAAAAACACTGAACATATCATCAGAAATTTTAACTAATTCCAGCTTGTCCCCTCATGTGTTGGCAAACATTCAGGTCACCGACTTCTCTGAATGATAATCAGCTGATAATGTTTGAAAAGCCTGTGCTCTGCTGGTAATAGTTTCAGCAACTACAAGGAATATTCTAGCCTCCTGGATGAGAAACACTTGATCTACTGAATGATTATCAGGTTCTCTGAAGGGGAAACTGAGCAGCAACTAAAACAGACTGAATGTTTTCCATCTAGACGGTTAGAAAACTAAAGGTTGTGGTTTTTAAACGACAGCCCGTGTGGTTGAAACCGAACTGTGCACCTCAATGTGCAACAATTTACACCCAGATTCAGGAAAAGTGAGCGAGTTTTGTTAATATGTGTTGAGCTAACAAACGTGAAAAAGTTCCCATCAGCCTACAGGAAAATGTGATGCAGAATGAAAAGTGTTGCTGTGGATCAGTCTGATTTCAGCCGAGACGGAAAGTGTGTAGGTAAATAGCCGAATATAATGAATGCCGAGGGTCAGGTTGGCACCGCTGCCCTCTATTGTAAGGGTCTCTGAGGGGAGGCTATTAACACTAGCCCGGTCACTATGTTAGCTAGCTACAGTTAGCCTAGCACGCATACAAAAATGTTATGTAATTAGGAAGGAAAAGTTAATAACAATGCAAGTAGCATAACATCACATAGGGAAGCAAGGAGGCTGACGGTTGACTAGCATTTAAAACAAAACCACCGGCCTGTAGTTACCTGGCTGAGGTTCTCTGGCTTAGCATCAGCAAGGATCCCGTAGTTACGGTAGAGATCCTCGATAGTGACCGCCATCAGCGTGCGTCCCGGTGCCTGCCGCTCACAGAAAAGACCGTAGATACAACCACAGAAATTAAAACCCTTACGAGTCGCTTTTGTTCTGCTTCGGACGACTATGGAACAAACAACGACGTGCTAACGAAAGCTATATGCTATAGAAAGGAACGTGAACTTTCGATAAGCCCGTGAATGAACACCCCCCACGCACGGTCGCCTTACAACGTTCACTAGCGCACAGGCTAAAAATGCTACGGAACAATAAGCGATACGCATGCGCAGATTTGGCGAACCGCGCAGACGGTTACAACACACGTGACACTGGTGTGCGCAAAACTGGTGCGCAGCAAAATAAATTATGCGTTCAAATTTGCTAAATATATTTGTGTAATACATTTAACACATGTTCATTTGAACATTATAAACAAAACAAACAAATAAGGAAAATACATTTAAAACATTTAAAAAGTTCTAAGGTCCTTGAAGTTGGACATTTAAAATGACCCATTGAACGGGACTAATACATTTTGTTTCAGGTTAACTTACATTTGTTTAAAAAAAAATCCAATTAAAAAACCTTTGAATATGTTGATATGTCTCGTTTAGAGGTTTGACAACTCAAAATTATGTCAAGAAAATAACTTCATACTTATATTAGCACATTCATCACAAAATATTGGTCTTGTGATTATTTATTTACAGAAAGTCTGCCACTGAGTGTATGCTCATCTCTCTGTTTGTATACTGTATGTTCTGACATTCCTTTCTATCTCAGCTTTTCCCATGTAACATAATGTAGACCAGTGAAGAAAACTAGTTTGGGGTCTTTTGTCCTCTATACAGTGAAGTGATTTCACAAGTTTATTTAGTTCATTAATCTATGCGAGGCTTTAATGTTTAACTATTTACATACATTCACTGGCCACTTTATTGGGTACACCTGTAAAATCCAATACAACCCAAAACAAGTTATAATTTCTCAGTTTTTAAGTTAGAAATGTCTGAAGGGTGATGATTCTGCTATATGTTTATTAGTGACATCATAGTGGATGGTGGAATCATACTGGAGTGCATCATATTAAGAGTTTCTAATGTTTTGGCCCCTTCATTCATTTCAAACAGGGAGGCCAAAACATTGTCTTTATATAATGCACTCCTGTATGATTCCACCACACACTGTGACTTTAATAATAATGTAATAAACATTTATAAGTCATATGTCAGCTTACAGACAGTTCTAACTTGAAAACTGAGAAATGATAACTTTAATAGAAAAAAATAGAATTCACAGCAGAGCTAATGTATTGGATACTATACTATACTATAATTTATACAGGAATGTCAAGTTATTTATCAGAACACTTTACACAAAAAATGCAGGCAACATTGGAAGAAATTAGTTCTACTCTTAATACACTTCACATCACATAGAGGAAATGTGCAAACAGTTATTAGTAAAGTTTCCTTTACTTACTACAAGTTATTTTTTCTATTTTACACTGCCCAGTTTTTATATATAAAGCTTCAATCAAGTCTGATTGAGTCACTATGTAATTTAAAACCATTTTACGAGATCTAAATAAAAATCAACATTTGTTACTACTTTACAGGTACAGATAGAAAGAGCAGAAAGAGCTTATAGAACGTACCCCAGGTTTTCTTTGTTTAGGCTGCCCCAGTGTCTTCTGAGGGGTCATTGCACTGGCGTTTTCATTACCAGTAAAGATAGTTCTTTATTTACCAATCAAATGCCTCCATGTTGCTACTGCATGCTGAATATGGATCTACACATTGAGATCGCCTGAAACCTTTACACATAATTGTATGTCCAAATTTACAAGAACTGTCTTTATATCGAACAAGCCCAGTCTCTAAATTCAGACAGACATCACTGATGCTTTTGACGTATCTTACTGAATGATACACGGTAATGAAGAAAGAGAAAGAAAATATCAAAACAAAGTCAGTGCAAACACTTTTATTGAACTTATTAGTTGAAAGAAAAATTCTGTACAAGTAGTTTCCCCCTTCCAATAAAATGTTTCAGGAAATTTGCATTAAAACAAGGAAGCACCAGATGCAGGAAATACACGTTCACAGGAATCTGATTCCTGCTCCAAACTGGACCCCATCACATATCCTGCAGGAGAGGAGATAATCAGTTTTAATCATCATCGCAAACCGAGATCCACATCCACCAGATTATTTCCAGTGCATGTTAAAGACACTAGACTTAGACTCTACATCTCCTGAAGTATTAAAAATTGTATTCATCATGTTTAATTTACATTCACAACTATGGGCAATTTAGAGTCATCAGTTAACATAAATTCACCGAAATTGACCATGCATGAAACATCAAACTCCAAAATAAAAGCTGGGCTGGATTTGAACATGAGACCTTCTAGTGTGACCACACTTCTACTGTGCTCAACCTTAAAACACGTCTAATGAGCATGTTCAAAACTCTTAAAGCTAGCATACATAACCAGCCCTACCTGTCTCCACTCTGAACTCCCATGGGAATGCAGTAATTCAGCTCCAGTCTGGCAATGTTCCCCAAACGCAGCACAATGCCCAGTCCGTATGACCAGCGGATGCATTCCGCCAGTTTCTTTAAATGAGCTTGTGGCCCTTCACCTAAATAAAGTCAAACATAAGTTAAACCACACAGAAGACGTGCAAATGTAATTTTATCCAAGAATTAACTATTATGTATTCAGTCCTGCTCCTGGCTTCATTTAAGCCCTGTCTGGGAAACTGTCCATTTAGGTTTTCGACTACTCACCATAGTTGAGGTTACACAGGTTGCCGGCATTAAGGAAGAAGTGTGTTCTGAATAGGTCACCAAATCCCCCCCTGCCTGGTCTGAAGGGTAGAGGGGTGTAGAGGTGGAGGCCTCCAGCCCAGTAGGCTTCTCCTCCCAGGTAGTCACCTGCCATACCAATAATACCAGCACCCAATATTTCAAAGTAATGTTCTTAAACATTGTGATCAATCCTAAAGGTTAATGTCTCACCTTCACTCTGTGGTCCCATACTGTACATACTGAAACCCCTGATACTAGTGGGGCCACCTAGGTAGAACCTAAGAGTCAACAAAAAGGAAACAGTTGAGAGCTTTTTGTGTTTTAATCACATTTTATGGCTGCACTGGGTCTAATTAAGATGTTTTCAAACTGTGATCTCCACAAGGGGGCAGTGAAGAGTTGAAGGGGGGCACTGGGAGAGAGGTGAGGCAAATATACAGGACATATACAGTGCTCTGAAAACTGGAACAGTTGACCTGCTGATGTAAACATGGTCAGGAGACTCAGCAGCAGTGGCTGTGATATTCTGCTCATGGAGAAAATTTCCATTTGCATGTAAAATCACACCTTCCTTGAGTTACAGCTCTGAATCTACAAATACATTTTTAGAATTCTTCTGATATTCACCACAAACAATGGTCCATAAATCTGCACAGAACTAATAGAAACAGAAGACTGTCCATACATCCACTGCAAAACCTGGCAAACTAAGTGCTAACAGCTAATTCAGTATTTTCAATGGGGAAAATTTGCCAAAATATGAACAAGTTGTCTCCGTATTTCTGTACCTGTCTGCTATGTTTGTTGGCTTGTCACCAATGGGTAGGAGCAAACCACCCCACAATGAGGCAGAAAGGACCTGGAGAAGAGAGTAAGAAGGATTAGTAAACTTGTTGTGTACAGAACAACAAACTATCCAAAGATGTACAGCAATTGCTCTTACAGTCCAGTAATTAAACAAAGTGCATTTTGTTAATAAAACAAAAAAAAGTTTTGAAATGATGATTAATTTATTAAGGGAAAAAGCTCTCAAGTTCAGTTTCACTTGCCACACCCAGGCCTGATTACTGCAAAACCTGTCAAAGTAAGATATCACTTAAATAGAAGCTGTCTGACTAAGTGAAGCAGCTAAAAAAATCTCAAAAAGCAACACAAGGCTGAGGCTTAACCACGGTGAGAGTCATTATCCACAAATGGGGAAAAAATGGTGAACCTCCCCAGGAGTGGCCGGCCTAACAAAATTATTCCAAGAACAACCCATCCAGTAAAAGCCAGACCAACATCTAAAGAACTGCAGGCCTCACTGCCTCAGTTAAGGTCAGATTCAACTAAGAAAGAGACTGGACAAAAATGGCATCATAGGAAAGTTCCAAGGTGAAAGCCACTACTGACCAGAAAGAACACAAAGGCTCCTCTCACATTTTCAAGAAAACAGCTTGATTATCCTCAAGACTTTTGGGCAAATAATCTATGGACTGATGAGACAATAGTATAACTGTTTGAAAAGTGAGCGTCAATTACATCTAGTGTAAAACTAACACAGCTTTTCATTAAAAAAACTTAACAGTCAAACATTGTGGTGCTAGTGTGATGGTCTAGGGCTGCTATGCAGCTTCAGGACCTGGATCAGTTTGTAACCTCAAGCTCACTCAGATTACACAGCAGGACAATGATCCAAAACACATCAGCAAGTCCCCCTCTGAATGGCGCAAAGAAAACAAAATAAAGTTTTGGAGTGGCCTGGTCAAAGTCCGGACTTAAATCTGAGATGCTGTGACATCACCTTAAACAGGCCATCCAATTAAAACAATTCTGCAAGAAAGAGTGGGCTAAAAAAAGCTCCTCAGTGATGTGAGAGACTTGCTGAAGACTTGCTGAATGCAATGGCATTACTTTTCCACATAGGGCCAGACAGCTTGGACAGCTTTTTACCCTTAATAAAAGAAATCGTCATTTCCTTCTTTGTGTAATATTGTAATTTGATGATCTGAACCATTTAAGTGTGACAAATATGCAAAAACACAGCACTGTCATTTATATACATTTCTATTTTATCTATTGTATACATGTCAATATTTTGCCTTTGCCTTTGCTTAATCTGAGAAATGTAAAATCTTACTGAGTCCCAGAATAGTGTTTTGTTGAGCTGGATCTCAAAGTCCTCTTTCAGGAAGCTGGCGTCTCCTCCAGTGTAACCAGCAAGTTCCTACACAGGAACAACACAAAGCGTCAGCCTGATGTACAAAATGAGTCTTTTTTTTATACAGCATTTGAAAAAAGCTCTGACTAAGCTCTGACAAACCTGATGGATCTTCAAAAGGCCGCCTTTACGGGGGAGGATGGAGGAGTTTCTGGTGTCGATGACCATAGCGTGCTAAAAACAAAACAGCAACTACTGCTAAATACAACAGTGCTTTAATTTTTACAACAGCGTAATTTATCAAATCCACCCCTGACAATGCTTCAGCAGTAAATAATAGCTCTGACACGTATCTCTGACAAAAGACTTAGTGAAACTCAACAGCTCTTTCACGGCCCAGTAAAATCTTCAATGTAAAATAGGAGAGAAATACCGAAAGGGAGGACTTGAGGGAATGGCCGCTCTCCTCCCGGACAGCGAAGGAAGCAGTGCGAGCCAGGCAGCCCAGCTCTCTCCAGACTCCCTCCCACTTTAAGGTTTGGCTGGTCTTCCACACGGGGAACTGTGTGGGATAATTTCAAAATAAGACAGAGATTTATTATATTTACCAAACAGAACATGTTGATTCCTTTGGTAATTAATCACTTCAGTTAATGTTGTTGTTATACCTATATACAGAATAATATGCTGTTTTACTTCACACTCCATGTGTCACAAAAAAGTATTTACACTCAGTTCTGCAGAGACGCCTCGATCTGTCTCCCTCAGTGAACTCCACGGAAACTGACCTGTTACTTTGTACACATTGATTGAGATACTGAAAGTGAAAAACAAACAGAACAAACGTCAGTGACCTGTTGTGATTTACTTGCAAATATACAATACAAGGGATGTCCCGATACCTTTTTTGCTGACTGAATACAAGTACAATGTACAAGTACAAGTAGTATGTATGTACTTGCCAATACTGAGTGCTGATATGAGTACTTCGTAATACTGCAGTTGCAGCATTTTTTACTATAAAAACTGGAATTACTGGAAAAGTGCACCTCATTTCAATGTCTTCCAGGAGGGAGTAGGCTAATATGCAATGTTTAAAATGTCCGACTGTTTTGTGCCTGATTTCCAACACATCATCAACACTTCTCTGCACCAGCAGACCCTCATTCACAGCAGCTAAAGGGTGTGAGTGACGCAGGACAGGCTGGGCTGCCCATGTTGTCTCAGAGTACTACGTGAGCAGAGCAGCCCACATCTGGAGCATATCATCAAATATACCTGCTATGGCTTGGCTGGTGTGGCAACCCTGAAATTGTTTTGCTTGTAATATGATTCGCTTGATGTCACGTAGCTTCGGTAAGACTCTCTCACACACTCTCTCTCTCTCTCTCTCTCTTTTTTGGTTCTGATCTGCCGTGTCCGAGAACTGAAAGCACTCAGACAGACCAGAGCTCCATTTCACAGCGCAAACTGACTGAATTAAAGGAATACAAGGAGAAAAGTCACCTATTTAGACGACTGCAGGGCACTTATAACTGAACTTGATTTAAATGAGGGACTGTCGCAATCTGTGTAAAGACTTTCCCCATTCATTCATTGGTAATAGTTGGTGGACATTTCATTCATATGTACATACAGCAGATTAGTAAACTGATTTCTCCTCTTTCTTTGGGCCTATTTTTTAGAGACTTTTTTTATGTGTGTGTGTGTGTGTGTGTGTGTGTGTGTCGGGGCTCTGGTTTCAACAACTGACATTATACTGAGCCAGAGCTTCTGTTATTTGAACTCCAGCATTGATGTTGAGGTTTTCTCTGGACATTTTGACAGTGGTGATTTCTGCTGCTGCATTAGCAAACAAGTACTGTGTGTTATGCTAACACTTATCTTAAGATACCTCCACACCGCTGACGTTTCTCCGTCTTCGACTTCCCGCTCACCAAATATAATGAGATTATCATTCTGCCGTAAAACAGTATCGGAGGAGTTTTACGAGTACAAGTATAAATACACGGCGGCAGTATCAGACACAATACTGGCATTGGTATCGTGACATCCTTACACAATACAGAATATCCATCTATAGTTACTGAAGAGGTTGCTCAGATATTTACTGTACCTCCTAACTCGTGCTCAAATACATGTCTCCACATAAAATTCACAATATAACACAATATAGCAGAACGACAAGCAGACCAAGGCTTAATGAGCTGCATTTTATAAAGCTGTTTATATCTTACTTGCGTTCAAATATCCCTGGTTGGGGTTTGAAGAAAGACAGACCGTAGGACGTCTCTTTAGTGCCGTAGGAGAACTGGAAGGTCAGCTTCTCTGCTCGACCAAATACGTTTGGTAACTTCAGGCCCAGTACCTGTAATTAAACCGCACGAGGTTCACACATGCAGATTTGCAACAACGTGCACCTTAAACTTTACTGCAGCGCTTTACACTGACTTTTTAAACAAGTGCCACTGTGACAGCAGGACTCACCATGCTTCCTTCATTGTTTCCAACCATGGTGTTGTAGCTGCCCGTCATGCGTCTCAGCTCAGTGACTTCAAAGGTCACATCAAGGCCATTTGGGAGAGCATCCTCACCTGACAGAGGAGGAAACGCTGAATTTAGATCTTGTCTTTTAGAAGATTTTCTCACGCAAGTAAAGGACAAAGCAACGCTAATCATATTTCATGCTTAAATATGGAAGTGTATAAACATATGAAGGTAATCAAGGCAGGGCAGTAACTGACATTACCTCGCGAGGTGTCAATAACAACCTCGACCTTTCTGAAGATACCGAGACGCAGCAGCTTCTGCCGGGCTTCGTGGGACCTTCTCATCACCTGCACCACATATTGAAGCATGTGTTGATGCCAGTGTGCTTTTCACAAGCACAACATGAACAAGCACTCATCAGTACAGCTGTTTATACATGCACCTACATCAATTAAGTTTCTTGCTCGGAAAACGTCCGCGATTTCGTAAGTTAAGAAGTCCTCTTTGGTTCTTCCGAGCCCATCTATGTGCACCCGTTGAACTACAACCTGAAAAACAAAAAAGAGGCGAATAAAAGCATAGTGTGTAGACACGTTGGAGAATCTTAAATCTTGTGATACGGGTCTTACATCTTTGTTTTCAAGAACTTCTTGCTTTGGCTCCTGCTCCATCTCTGGAGCCTCTATGTCGTCTGCTTGAACTCCCAGCTCTGGCCCGTGCATGGGCAGAGGGTCCAAGCTCTGCAACACAAAACATGCAAAGGAGCTTTTACAGTGCTCTAACAAACTTTACTGTTTCAGTGGTACAAAACACAAAACGCATTTCAGCTTGATGAGGATACAAACCAACATGCATGTTCTAACAAACAGTCTGATATTCTGTTAAGTGTTTTGTTGGAGGTTTGACCTTTTCAGTTTGCTTTACATGATCCCTGCAAGTGAAGTTGTGCCAGGAATTTCTGCTTACTTCTACAGAGATACAGCGATACTTAAAAAAAAGTATGACTGAATTAATTTTTTAATACTGGAATTGTACGCCATAGAGTTTATCTGTGGACACACCCTGCTCATTATTATTAGGAGAGTTGGAAATGTTGCTTAGGTAAAACAATGAACACATAAATGATTAAAGATTAAACATACTCAGTTTACTAAACAGAGAAAATCAACAAATCCTATCATGAGTATTTCCACTTTAGGCAACTTTAGAAGGAAATCTTATATTTTATATTCCACTGCACACCATTATTTTTATAAGTTAAAAGTTAAAATTAGCTCCATCTTTACAAGCAATAATAGCTGTTCTTACAAATTGATGTGTCAATTATACCATTTAATATTCTATATGTTGTTCTGCATAGAGAATTTACTTTTGAAACATTGTCCAGCAAGTATTTTTGTTCTAAAGACAAAGTATTTATATGGCAGCTACATTCACTAATGTTGCAGATTGACACAAAAATTAAGCAACAAATAAATTACGACATATTACTTTAGGTAACAATAAAACATTTTGATTACTAGAGGAGAAATTCACAAACTACAAAGCAGTAACTACATAAAAACTTGATTATCAGCTGCAACAAGATACATTCATAACCACTGTCATCAGTACTCTTGTTCATGAACGGAAAACTTCAAAAGTAAAAGTAGCAGCATTTTGCTGTTCTGAGCTAAAGTCTTTATCTGACCTGTCTGAGATAATCACATCAAATCAAATGATTATGATATCAAAGTTTCATTATCTTTAGTGCAAAATTCCCCGTTTATGTTTCCCAGAATAGAGTGTGATAACAGAGGGATAATATAACTCATCTTAGTAACTTCAGATGAACTGAAAGCTGTGAACTTTGTCTCTTTGAATGTCTTAAATTCATATATAGTGCTTTGCATCTATAATTGTAATCCATTACTGAGTAATTAGTGCAGGCCTCCTCTTACAATAAGTAACGTGGAATGGAGGACTTTTACTTATTACTATACTTTTTAACAGAGTACTGCTACACTGTGCTGCTGCTTGCACTGAAAGCAAATGTCTGCATACTTTATGTATGTGTCACTACTGGTAAAATGGTATAAACACAGATTATTAACTGTGACGACTGCAGGAAAACTCCAGTGACTGGATGCGACACTAGCATCGCACATTACTGTTCATGATTTAACCTGAAATAAACAGAGGCTTCGCTGATGTAGAAGTGACACTGCGCTGTTTATTCATTCAGTTTCATGCCACAGAGCTGAGTTCCCGACTGTTGTCGCAGCTTGTTGAGTGTACAGTAAGTTATGGGCCTCACGGCGGCAGATAAACACAAAGAGGTCAAAGTCTTATCATTAACACAGCTACAGGACTTCTCCTTACCCTGGCATGGACGGTGCCCATGCTGACCTCCGCAGGGCGTTTTCTGGTAAATATGGATGAAACTTCGTGCGGAAAAAGAGAAAGTGATTTAACCTACAAGTCACCGGAGAAAAGCGAAGGAGCCCCGTACAAGGAGGCGGCCATGTCACTTCCTGGCCACGCCCACTGCGGGGCTGCGTTCAACACACCAAGAAAATAAGAACACATAAGATGTGTTGTAAAAAAAATTAGAAAACATTTCTACTACTTCCATACTCTATTCTATTCTATTATTGTCTCAAGTCAAACAACTTAAAGTACCTAATTTATTGAAAACTTTCTCTATCTTTCACTTCAGTCCAGGACTCTTATTTAATAAATACATTTGTGGCATACAACTGAGTAACGAGTTTAGAATTTTTATTATTAGTATTATTATTATTATTAAAAATGATATGTAAATACATACACGTACAAGTGGTGCAGCAACAACTGCTTAACTCAACATTAATAAAAACAAACTTTAGAAAGAGCAGGAAGACTCCGGCTCCACTCGCCATCCTGGGAGAGGAAGTAGAAACAGTGAACTTATATAAATATCTTGGAGTTCACATCAACAACAAACTGGACTAGTCAAACACTCATGAGACATCATGAATCTGTAGCTGGACTGGAACTGGATGGTGTGGAGGTTGTGGCAGAGAGGATGTTACTGGACAAGATCAGTGCTATCCTGTACTAACTCATAATTTAAATCTTTTTAAAAATATTTTCTATAATATCCCTAAATACCTTGTTTACTTCATTACTCAGATGTGTCAATAGTGTGTGTTCTTTTATTGTGGAGTATTGTTTTACTGTTCCCGTCCTTGTGTTGCTGTAGAATGTGAATTTCCGCAATGGGATCATTAAAGTCTTATCTTATCTCTTATACCTCATCTTATTATATTATATTAGAATTTAATTAGAATCAGAATTTGTATAAGTATGAAAACATACAAACGTGTCTTGGTGCTGGTTTCTCAAATACAACATAGAGGGACAAGGAGAAAACAGCAAAAATACTAGTAATCAAAAACACAACATAGTTATATGAAATTTAAAAGCTATATACTTTAGCATATATATATAATAGTGAAATGAAATAAGATTTGAAATATATTTCTTACAATTAAACAACCTTATTTCGCAAAGATATATTTATTTTATTAGTGATTATTAAAATTAACTACATTAATGTGACTGCTATAGTTACTAGGTACTATCAGTATACTACCAGTACCAGTAAACAGTACACTGTACAATGTAAACTACATTTGGAAATTAATGTACAATGTACATTTAGAAACAATTAATCATTTGACTGACTTTTAATTATTTGACTGATTTCATTAAATTTATTGCCAAATATTACGACAACTTCATTTTTTCTCTAAAAAGACAAATGTTTAATGGTTTCATTGTGTTTTAAATTTATCCCCTACGAAAGTACATTTAAGTATTATTCTATTAGTATACTTCTTTTAAAGTAAAAATGAGCAAGTATACTTCAAGTATACTTTTTATGTACTTATCAGAGGTAAACTAAGAAGTGGGCCAATGTAGCCCCAAGAAGTATTTAAATAGTATACTAGCAAGTATACCTACTATACTTGAAGTATACTTGAAGTATTTTTTAGTACTTTTCTGAAAGGGATTTGCTGCTTTTCCTTTTAATAATTTTAATATTTTTCAGGTTTCGACTATTTGTCAGGCAAAAGAAGCAATGTGAAGCTTTCACTTTGAGTTCTGAGTAACTGTGATGAGCGTATTTCACTATTCTTTTAATTTCTACAAACCAGACAATTAAAAAAAGTAAAAATGATTCCATAATGAAAATAACCATTGGTTGCAGTAGTACAAGCTGAACATGCACCTTACTGCACAGTAAAATGCTTATATGACCTAATGCATTATGGTCACAGAGGTTAACTTTTACTTCAGTAATATTTTCAGTAGATGTTGTTTACTTATGCACAATGTAGTATAAGTACTTTTACATACAAAAACATACTATATATAAAGTATAAGTACTTCTTCCATTTATATCAATAAATACTACTACTACTCCTACTCCTTATAATAATAATGAAGGCCTTTTAAGTGTAGTACGCAGGTAAATATCATTACAGACAAATGTTCCTGCCTCATCAAAATCCCACACTTTGTTTATGAGTTTTTATATTTAAAAGCTGTTTTCTAACGTGGCCTGACACAATTAACTGTACATAACAGTAAACACAAAAGAATACCACTTGTGCTTTTTCACAACAGACATAAACCACTCCAACCTTTTGTTGACTTCTAGGCAAATTGTAGGGAAAGATGGATTTATTGCCTCATACAGTCATGTTTAAGATGATAATAAGAACTGCTTTTCTTGACGCTTTGCTACCTTACAAAGGTATTTAAAAGAAATTCCACCTGGTGAATATGTGAATGAAAATTGAATACCCTGAAACAAAAAATATATTAGTCATGGTTTATTAAAAATAAATATACAAAACATGCTCATTTTACATGACACTGCTTGCCTCAAAATTCAACAAGAAATAAACAACATTTCAGAACACTCTTCAAGTTTGTTCATAAGTTGCTGAGTATCTCTGCAGGCCATACATGCTGAAATGACAAAACAAGTTTAAATCATTAAAAGATGTTTTTAAATATGGTGAATTTTAAAACAATGAGTGTTGTCATGCTCTTCAAAAATTACAAGCTGCTCTTACGCTTCTGTCTTGAATGTCTCATGGGATATTCTGTCTTCATTCACACCTTCAGGACATTCGTTGATGTTTTCAATGCCTAGTGTGATCAATGCTGCAGAGGAACAACAACAATTCCTGGTTCTAATGCAATAATTGTATCATTTTCTCTTAATTACAGTATATCTTGTTCTCACCTTGCTTATACTGGGCAAATGTGATATATCCTTGATTAGCAGGATCCAGTATTCTGAACACCGCATCCAGGTTGGTGTTGTTGAACAGATTTGGCCCTTTCAGGCCCCCCTGCTGGGAAATCTTCAGCTCCTCCAGCTTCTCAATAAGAAACTGCCTGGGATTCTCTTAATTAAAGAACAAATCATGCATCTATAAATCACTGCACTCATATTGTCTTCTGTTTAAATGGCTGTTTTATCAACAAAAATATTTAGGTTCAGGGTGATATCAAAAGGATAAAGGTAACATGCATACAGTGTAGTGGAAGTACCTCAAACCCTTACGGTTGGAAAGTAACTGTGTTTTATTCAATGAAACATGTTTAGTTTAAGAAAAATGAATCATTGAAGGGATGTGGTTGCTTCTACATATGATCAATAAAAACATATATTACATATAACAATGTTTTTCGGTCTAAGTTATTTGTTTTTGCTGCGTTTTCAGCAGGTGGAAGAATTAGCCATATGGAGATACACAGTAAGTATAATATCAGTAAATATTTGCACTGGTGTTTGTTGTGGGAAAAGAATAAAATATTGGAAGATTTGAGGCATCAGTAGCAGGAAAGAACTGACTGAGACACCAGGGAATTAATTTATTAATGTTCAGGGGGTGTAACAGGGTCATAAACTACTTTTGTTCTAAATACACCAAGTCTTTTCTAATCCTGAATTAGTTTTCCTACCTGACTGTTAGAACCTCCAAACTACTGTGGTTGCATCATTGTTCCTGTAGGTGCTCACAACGTTAGTTTTTAAGAGATGAAGGTTGCTATCTTAAAAGTTTGGTTGAATTTGATTGTAATGACAAGTTTTACTGTTATTTAGCACAGTCTGGCCTCAGAACAGTGGGTAAAATAATAGAAACTGTAAAACTGTTTCAACTAAATTTCATTTTATTTCATGTATTTGAACCTAATAGCTTTAGTGAGATGATGAATCATAAATATAACACATTTAAATAAGGTAGCTATGTGATTTATGGCTAAAAAACACAACCAACACATCAGCTACCTGTTAGCCAGCGTTAGCATTAGTTAGCTAGCTGTTTTTTTTTAAAGATATTATGTTAATTAACAAAAACTAAACTAACCAGGTCTGTAGAAGAAGAGCATGCTGGTCAGGTTGTCCATGAGCTGGATAATTTTGTGCTTCTTCAAATAATCGGCTGCGTCTTGTTCTCTCTGCGTCGCCATGTTTTCCGCTTCAAGTTCGTTTACACTTGTTGCTATGATACGACGTCGTCAGACGTCTGGAGCGTTTAAGGCACAAAAACTGTGTAGGAAAAGGAAAATACTCCACAACATACAGAGGTTAACTTTCCTACTCGAGTAAAAGTACTAAGTACTAGCGCTTAAAAAACTGTGTATTATGTTGAATTTAATGCTGTTTTTTAGCTTAAATGTGGAAATGTGGTCCAGATTTGTTTTGCCAATATGGATAGTTACCTACAGACTGTGGAGCAAAATCTGTGTTTTGTTAGTTTATAAAGTTGTTATAAGAACCTGAACCTGCAAAAAGTAACTGACTCTGTAAAATACATGTAGTGGAATACAAGAACCACATTTACCTCCGATGTGTAGGGGTGTAAAGTAACATGACATGGAGATACTCTAGTAAAGTGTCTCAAAATTGTACTATGGCTCACATACATTTTTGTATTTGTTTATACGCTACATGTTAGTTTGGGTTTCAGGGACTGATGATGGACCTTTTTCAGTATTTCGTTTTTTATGATATTTACACACTAGTGCATTTTTTTAACTACACCAAATTAATCACTAGTACAATTAACTGAGTATTTTTCAGTGACTCATTTACCACAAAATACAGTTTTAGTTTCAGTTTGATATTTTTTATTAAAAATACAGTTTGTCTTGTTGAAATGACGGTTTCACAAACAGTCACTGTCTCTGTCTGACTCTTTTACATACTTCATGTCCCTTTCTGAAAATGCAAAAACATTCAAAAAAGATGAACAGATGTATTAACAACAGACAGATAAAACTGGTTGCATACAGATATTGTAATATCCATATGCCCGCTGATAAAACACTAGCAGTGTAGAAATCTATTTTCCTCCTGGTTGCTCCATTAAACACAGATTATATCCATTTGCAGAAATTAAGAAATACTTCCTGGGTCATTTCTGCCTGCTGGCCTGCTGTTTGAGTGTCCGTCACACAGGATGTTCAGTATAATCCCACTTCAGTCCATCCTTTCTTCTGCTATCTGCTGCTGTAATGCAGCTGAAGCTTCTTTTCTGACTTGGTAACCTTGTAGTTCTGTCTGGAGCTCCCCAGGCTTAGGTGGGATCTCTGGGACACTCTGACACAAACAAAAAGACAGAAACTGTGAACAGATTCGGCCAGTTTGGTTGAGTGGTGTTGTACACTATATGCACACATTTTATTTCAATGCTTGACTGCTCAGCCATCTACAGATCCCCAAATCTATATATTTTCCGCTACTATTTAAAAATATATTAAAGCAAGAAAATACTAAGTGAATTTCATGTCTAACATTAAGAATGACCACAAAGCACCTGATGAAAACAGATATTACACCATGTGTAAAACTTTCAAAACCTTATGATGATAACTGGATACTGTTATTTTCATTTTGTCTACAGAAACCTTACGGGTCGCTACAAATCACTGAAAAGAGAGGTAAACTGAAAAGAGATTCACTTTGTCACTCACAAGATCAGGCAAGTAGTACTGGTGGACAACCTGGGCTCCTGCGAACATGGCCAATACACTGGCTCCGAACATCCTCATGTAGCGAGGCCAAGAGACACCAGCCGGCATCTTCGCAAACTGCTGGGTTTTGACTCTAAACCTAAAAAAGAAGGGATGAAATTAAAACGATGTCAGCAACAACCATCTGATCTCGCACTGCTTTTTAACAGGTGTAATCAAACGCAAACTGTTTGTTCTCATGTTAATTAAAAGGTATTATTGCTTGTTGAGATGTAAAATAAAGCTCAGGTACATAGATCATATAATTATAGAACAGAATCATTAACCACACTGAATACTTGGATCATTCACATACATTAACACATGTTAACCTTTTTATGAACCAACTGGGTGTAA